>BGPR01025850.1:0-21997 GCA_013235015.1 Araneus ventricosus
AAAGTTTCGGTTGCATGTTGGCCTGCAGTCTTTATTTACTGTGTAGCAATGCGTAGTTGTTGTTCTCTGTCTTACCTTTTTTAATGTACTGTGATAGTGGAACTTAACCGTCTAATAAAAATGGTTTTCTAAGAAATTAGATTAGTTCTTCTTGGCATTCCACATAAACTTGTGAGTCTCGTCCCTCTTCACCAATTTCGCATTTTCTAAATAGCATCCTTCATAAACCATCATTTATTCATTTGAGTCCTTTAAAGTTTATTATAAACCAAGAATATGAATGTCATTTTTCCTATTTTGTTTAAAGCATATCGATTATTTATTCTGAGATTTCATTAAGTTGGACCTGGAAGAACAGATGTCTGGATGAAGCTACAGGTGCTTTCTCTCTGCAACAGAATATAGAAACTTCTCCACTTTTCAAGAAAAAGTGACATTATGTTGTATATGAACATTTAGATAACGGTGTTTTAATGTACCTTCATATTTCAGTCGACTTTTAGTCAATTATATTCTGATTTATAAACTTCTTAAAGTCATAGTTTCCTGAGACACTTACAACCATTGACTGCGAAAGTTCAGCAAAACCTATTTGGTATGCTACTCTCTTAATGGTGGTTTCTGGTTCTGCATTTTCTGACCATTACTTTTCAGGGAGATGCGGGTACATTGATACAATTTTTTTTGGAAAGCTAACAAATGATTTTACCAATGGTAATTAGAACTAATGCACTAAATTTATATATTTATTAATCTAATACAGGATTTCAGTCCAGATTTGGTGATAAATGAAATAATAAAATATTTTTTGCACTTTTTTCCTAAAAATGCATTTGTATCAATCTGCCCCATACTAGGGATTTATTAATACACAGGGAAATACCTAAAATAATGATGATTAGTAGGTGTGGCATAAAAATAAAATTTATTTTATCAAAAAATTTTCTATTCCAAATAAAGGTTAAAAAGTTTGAAAAAGAAACAACTTTTTAAAAATCAAAATACAACATTTTTAATGAGACTGGAAAATTTAAAAAATAATTCCTCCTTTGTCTCTACAAATAACAAAGGAGAATGTGTGTGTGTGTTTAAAAATACTTTGTGGGAAGGGAATGTGAGCCTCGAAACCGTAATTAATAAAAAAAATGAAGGGAAATTTTCGCGTTCCTCCTTGATGACTTACGAAAATAATATAGCACAAAAAATAATTTTCACCCCATCTGAAAATACAAAAAAATTATCTTTTCGATGATATTAATTAAGTTTCCGTATATTTTTTTCCCAATTTTAATAAATTCGTAAAAAATATTTTGAAAAAAATACTTAATTTACAACAATACTTTTCATTTTTGCAATGAATTTCAAACCGTTTTCGTTGTTTAAACAAATGCTTAACTGCGTGTTTCTGTTAGATAGTTCACTTTTAAGTTTTTCCATTTCTTAAGACGATTTTGCAAAGTAGTTGCTGTTGAGGTGCATTGATAGACACAGAAGAAGCGTATCGATGTGCCCCGAAGTCAACTGTATCAATCTGCCCCAAGAGCCTTTTTTACTTAAAACAATTGGACACGCAAAATCAACGCTAAGAAACCGGAACACTTAATATAGTTTAAAAAAATAAATGTTTTTTTCCTACCTTTGGAGTAGATTCCCTAGCAGGAGAAAGTAAGTAGTTAAAGAAATCACACAACACGTACTTAGAGCAAAATTTACTTAGACTAGAAGATTAGCGGTTTGATTCATTTGTAAATTAACTTTTGACTTAACATGGCCGAAAAATGTGCCGTGTGCTAAGGGTTACAGTGCATATATATGAGTGGATGTGAACATCTCGAGTCATTCCAGCCATCAAAATTTTTGGACTGTGTCAATGTTCCCGCGTATCAATCTACCCCGAATCTCTATATTTTATAAATACAGGGTGTTCATTAATTATTGTCGGGGTTTCCGTACCTCATAACTTTCGAATAAAAAATATTACGCAAAAACCGATTACGTATTCGTAAATTACAACTCAAAGAATTTCATTAATGATATTAAAAAGATTAATGAATTTGCACATGGCTGCCCTTCATGGCTCGTAACACATCGAGACGAAATTCGATTTCCCTCCAAGTGTTCTCCAGCATTTGTGGGGTAACATTTTGGATCGCAGTAACAATTCTGCGCTTCAGTTCATCAAGGGAGGGCACAGGGGTCTTGTACACAATGGTCTTGACAAACCCCCAAACCAAATTTAGTTTCGAAAAACCACAATACACACATTGCTTTTTCTTGCACGGTCGCCATTTTTATTTATGACGTCATAATTACCCAGACTGCAAATGCGCTAAGATCGCATTGTTGCCATGTAAAATTCTTTGAGTTGTAATTTACGAATACGTAATCGGTTTTTGCGTAATATTTTTTATTCGAAAGTTATGAGGTACGGAAACCCCGACAATAATTAATGAACACCCTGTATAAAGTAAGTATAAATAAAGCCTTAACTTTTTTCTGCTTAATTTTGGATTGTATCGGTTGGCGATTAGCTCTCAGGAATGAAGATCGATAGACATATGACAAAAAAATGCCGGATGAGGCTGCAATAGACATCTCGCATATAAAAGAAGAAAAATGGAGCTTACCCAAATAACTTGTTTATGAAAAGAAGGCAAAACTTGTCTCTTACACCTTACAAGATGTATTTTAATATCTAGGTTGATTTTAAATCAGTACTTTTCTAATTCGTAAACAATAGCTTTTTCTTGAATACTTTAAGAAATGTTGTTTCCTTCAGATATGCAATAAGAAATTTCTTGCAATGAGAATTTTTTTCTTTTGTTGAATAGAATAAAATGAAGAAATATAATTTCATTCCTCTTGCTTTTTTTATAAGTCTGAAGGATATTTCAAATATTTGAATTACTCTATCTACTTTCTAATGATTATTTGCTATTCAAGAATCGAGTCGTATTTCGAATACCGGCTTTCTCCTCCTAGGAATTCCTCTTGCATGACTTAATCTGTCAAGCTGCGAGTGGTTCCTTCAAAATCTTGAATTAAAGAAATAAAATATTAATCCGATGATAAAAATCCTTTCATCATAGCCCAGAACACAAATTTGTCATTTGCACCATTTTATTAATTATGTGTTTGAAAGGCCAGGGGAACCACTTTATCACAAGTGAGTTATAAATATCTTTAATCTTAAATTCTGTTACAGGTAAGTGAATTGTATGGCATAATAAACTGTGATAATCTTCCAACCGCCGTCCAATGTGAAGTCTT
This sequence comes from Araneus ventricosus, assembly GCA_013235015.1. Taxonomy (NCBI): domain Eukaryota; kingdom Metazoa; phylum Arthropoda; class Arachnida; order Araneae; family Araneidae; genus Araneus; species Araneus ventricosus. The sequence continues at coordinate 3,271 of BGPR01025850.1, forward strand.
TTTTTGTTCTTGTCATTTTATATATTTAAATCAAACGCTAAATATTAAATCAAAATTATAATGGTTCTTGTGGTCATCAATTTAATACTCACATTTTAAGTATCATCAAAGATATTCTTATATTATTGAGATAAAAATGCCGAAGAACCATAACTATGAATCTTTCATTCAATACAAATTCTACAAATGAAAAAAATAGAGTTAATGATATGTGCAGATGTTTGTGTTAATTACCATGTTTCTTACTGAATCACACGATAGGCAATATGACAGAATGATTTTTCTTAATTAGTTATGCGAATAAAACTTCCAGGAAACCAGTAAATATTTCACGATTTTGTTAGAGAATAATCAATCAAAATTTCTTGTCGTTTAATTCGCATTATTCCAAAATATTTTATTTTTGTTAACCAACACTTAAGTATTATGATATTTTACGCAGAAAATGTAGTAAGAATATACACTTGTTTTTATAAATATTTAATGTCCTTATTAATATTTACATCCAGAAGAAACAATCTGAGATTTGATAAAGTAAAAGCGGAAACTTCCTTCAGTCTTTCATATTTATGTGAATACTAATCAGCAAAAGGGAGGGGCAACAATTTTTCTTAATCTGAGCATTTTTCTTAAATTTGTTTTGAATATATAATGCTTGACCTAGAAATAAAAACACGTTTCAAAAAGGCATTTTTTCTGCTGTGATGGGAAGATATTATCGTAATTAACCTAATATTTTAATCATGTTTAAAATGAAAAAACCCTCAACATGTAGTTACAGACACAAGAACAAATGCTGTCGATTAACTTATATTTTCATTCAATTAACATTTCTCTGAATAATATTGAACAATAATATAACAGTTTCAACATTTTTTCCTTAGTATTGTTGATTAATCGTAAATGGAGTCATTCTTTGTGCGAAAGCATGCAATATTTGTGTTGTTAAATGCAGCATGACTTTAACCTTTAAAACAATTTAAATCAACAAATATTAGAAACAGCAAGAATGATTTAATTATATATTAATTTTTATTGTTTTCTGTTGATGAAAATTAACTTTACTCTGCTCAATTTTTCGTAATTTGATCATTATTATTTTTGACTACTTTCAAGTACTTTGTATAGTTTAATATTTTATTAATTAAATTAATGTCTTACTAGTTCGAGATTTTATGGATATTAGGAAAGCAAAAGAGTAAAAAAAATTAAGCTATTTTAATTAAGAAACTGATCGAAATATTTTGTTCAAACTTAATTTTTATTTAATATTCAGGCACCACATATGTTTATTTATAAAGATTTAATCAACCTCTGTTGAAATATGTTCATGGTTGGATTAAGAAGTAATTTTATTCCTTATTCAATTCACAACAAAATAATTCTTATGAGGTCAATTTTTGTGAACAACGTTCGAATATGAATGGTTACAAGTTGGTTGGTTAATGGTAACATCAAATATGTTCAAGAAATTTGCAATTAATCACCACTCTATTAATATCGATGTTTTAATAAAGTCACGGAATCTTTTTTCTCATCAACAAGACATATTTATTCAATAATCTCGTGTTTACTGAGGACATTTTAAAGATATTATTACACCTCACAATCTAAAATTCCAAAAACCAAATGTCGCCCAGTCATTCAAATGCTAAGTATGTCAATAAGTAAAATCAGTCAAACATAATTATTTCAACACACTTCAAAGATCATAATTTAATTGTTTGCAATTAAAATGTGTATGCAAAATTTGAGTATATTATGTAGAAAGACGAAATAACTTTCAGAAATTAATATTTCAAATTTCGCTGAAATTTTTTGAGTTACAAAATACGATTATATCAAACAAAATTTAAATATGGTAATTTAAAAAGTATTTATATCAATAAGGCAGGACCGTACATAAATATTTTCTTAAATGAGACATTTTAATGGTTAATTAATAATTGTATGTGACATTATGATACAATACTTAGGGAAAGAGTAAAGAAGAATTAATAATTAGACAAACATTTACATTTAAATATTTCTTTTGTTGAAATTTTTAAATGGAGATCAGAATTGAGAAAAAATGAAACAATGGAACGACAACAGTTGCAAATTAATACAAATATTTCAATTACAGAAAAAATATAAGCCTACACGAAATTGCAAATTTTTTCCTGGTAATCAGTTAGAGATTACTTTCTTCCATGTTAATGGACGAAAGTTCAATTTTTGTTGCATTTACAATGATCTTACACTAAGAATGATCATAAAATTCAAATTAAGAACCAGTTCTCAGTGAAAAAAACTTAATTGATTTTGGAATCGAAATAAAGCGATTTAACTTGATTTTAAATACAAAATACAATCAAAACAATTCTTATAATGCATATTCTGATATCAATCACACCTAAAATATATCTTATCGTCGAAAATGAAAAAGGACAAGTTCATTAATTTATTCTTCTAGGAATTTCAAAAATGTACAGTTTGCAAATACAGGGTGTCCAACAAAGGACTCCCTGATTTTAAAATTAAATAACTCGGCAACGGAGATCGATAGAAGATTGAAACCGGTGGAATGCTTAGTCTGAGAGCAGTAAAAATCTCATCCAGAAGTTTCAAAATTAGTCACAAATCTTGACGACAGGTGGCGCTGTACGTTGCAATCGCTATTCAGAGTCCAAGAAGAAAGCTGTAAACTGTCCTATGCAAGCACGGAAAATGCACATTTTGAATCGATTGTGATGTGGTTGCAACGATTGCTTGCAAATGACAGTTTACAGCTTTCTTCTCGGACTCTGAATAGTGATTGCAACGTACAGCGCCACCTATCGTCAAGATTTGTGACTAATTTTGAAACTTCTGTATGAGATTTTTACTGCTCTCAGACTAAGCATTCCACCGGTTTCAATCTTCTATCGATCTCCGTTGCCGAGTTATTTAATTTTAAAATCAGGGAGTCCTTTGTTGGACACCCTGTATATTATTCCTGTCTTTTGCTTTAAATGATCTCATATTTGCTTCTGCAAAAGAAGGAATAAGAAAATTTCTACTTCTTTCCTTCGGGAACGTTTATTTTTAGGAGCATTAAGAGTTTTATTTTCTATTTTCAAGAAAAAAATACACGTTTATTATTATGTTGATAGATAAGTACTATGATTTCATAACGTAGAAGGGCACATGATAATATTTTTTAAATAATTGGAATCTAAAAATACGTGAATGAAATGCACTGAACCAACGCATTTTTTAATCTGAAATTTCCGAAGCTAATGTTGTCGGTATAATAGATAGCACAACATGTTGCACGATGTTGTACAATATTGTTCTATATTATACAGTATCAACTTTTATTATACAATATTGCGAAAATTGTTCAATATCTTATAATATTGAGCACTATCTTTGTGCTGCCGGGGACATGGTAGTAAACCTAATTAGTGGACGCAATCAACAAAATATTTGCTGTGAACTGTGAAATAATTATTACAACAATATTGTTTCATATAGAACATATCGATTCATCTTTGCTAATAAGTTTTAAAATGTTGCCACATACAAGAAAAGATTTAGTCTGGCGAAATTGTTGTTGTAATCCTTTTAAAGATGTGTCTTTATAAATATATTTTTCTAATATCTGCTTCTAATAAATAGGATATTTACTTGCAATAATCTGAAACCAATCATCTTTGAAACCTTAGTATTTGGTACATTTAAATATTCTAGCCTACACATGTTCCTTCATCTGTGATTATCAAAGTAAAAAATTCAAAAATAAGATGTATTAAAATTTCACATCATGGCCACTCCATGAGTTACAGATATTCTTTAAATTTCTTAAAATTCGAACAGGTATTACATTGTGAGAATAAGTATTATTTTTGGAATTACATAGTTTAAATATTATAAGACATCATTAAATATTTACTTTATAAAATATTATAAACATTTCATTTTTAGTAAGCCTCATTTGACGGAAGAAAATATTGCAGCTATTTATAATATTATTTTGTTTCAAGCTCAATTTTTCAGTTGAAATCACTGGGAACTAAGAAATGAAAATTAAATATATCTCTAAGAGCTTACAATAATATCGTTCTAGTCTTGAAGTTAAATAAACAATTTGATGGAGCGGAATTTTTTGTATTTTTATAAAATTATATTTGAATGAAGCTTAGCTTCATTTTTAAGGTTAAACCGCTAAGAACTGATAAGGGGAAACTGGGAATTTCTCAAAGAAACTTACACCAATGTCATTCTGTTTCTCAAATTCAATAAAAAAAAATAAAAATAAAATCGTCAAATTCTATAAAGTACCAACCGTTTGTTATTGACGTTCTTTTCTCTCTCTTGCTGAATAAAATTGCGAATTCTAAACTTTCGAGTTAATAAAAAATAATAAAAAAAAGTCACCGTAGTTTTCACAATAATGCAGTCCATTGATCACAATCCCTTATTATTCTCACTCGCAACCTTTAATTTTCATAGAATTTTCTTCGTCTTATCGATCTGAAGAGTCCTTCATCAATTTTTCTGCCCTTTCACTCGGAAATAAATTGTTTTGAATATTGGATAAAATAAAACACAAGGAATTCGATAGTGAATAAAGCCCTCTGATAGAAGAACAGATTATAAATAGTTATATACGATTCTAACTTTGTTTTATGCATATCTGATTTTTTAGATTTTCTAAAAAAATATTTCTTTAAAAACATTATTAGATATATCAGATTATTTGTTTATCAGAAGAGTTTTGTATAAATTTGAGAAATGATATATACATATACTACATCAATGCCCGATAAACTGTCGATAATTGTCGAACAGCAATTAAAATAATATATTTCATTTAGAAATATGCATGGGTATTCAGGATATTAAACTTTCACATGCGCAGTAAAAAATTATTTCCTATAGATACTCATATTCCCTCTTCTTATTTTTATAACTTTAAATTTTAATGCAATGCTTCTCTAATATTTTGTCGAGTATTCTGCAAGTTTCGTATAATTTGGTTGCAAACTCTGCATGTTATAGGCAAAAATATGCTGGAAAATTTGGGACTTTTTAAAGAAAACTTCTATATCTTCCGAAATATTCGTAATATTTTTACGAAAATGCATGTAAATATTGCACACATCAAACAAAACAATTGATGCACACATCAAACAAAACAATTGATGAAATTTTCAAATAATTATCAAGTTTCTATGGAACGGGGTGTCTTCTAAATATTTTTTTCATCAATTTCTGGTCTGGTCCCGAAATGCCCTTGTGATTGTTCATTCACTATGAAATGCGAGTTCAAGGCTCTACTTTACTCGGTCTAAGTGCAAAGAAATTCCATAAAGCCTTTCGAGAGATATTCGAAAAAATGTGCAAATCGTAAAGAATTCACATTTCTTCCACCTGCATATTTAATGCGTTTAGAATTAAAAGAAAAAAGGCTTTAAAATCATTATATACCTATTGATAAATAATGGAAAGAATCGCAATATTTATAGAAAATTAGACAGAAGTTTTCTAAATATGGCAACATATTTTTTTTAAATATTTATGTCTGTTCTTTTCTTCAGCTGAATGAGTTTGAAACAAAATTTTCTAACAAATGCTTAACTGAAATGACTGCAATATCTTCTGCGATTCTGAATAGTTTAAGCAGTATTATTTATTTCTCCTAATTAATAAATAACTATTTATTGATAAACATTTTGCATACGTATTATAACTTATATTTAGATATATTTTATGATCAATTTAACCTATTAAGCTTTCAGTCTTACATATTTTAAGGAATTATTATAAAACAATTTTATCTAAATGAAAGCACACTAGGTGCCATAAAATTATAAAATAAATATTTACTCCGTTCTCAACATTTACTTTGCTGTTACCGTTCTAAAATCATTTAAAAAAATTTAATTGGAAAATATAATATTGTTTCAGATATTTTTGATATTCAAATTCACATTCCTTGGAACGAGATATTTATTTCAGTTCTAAATAGGACTGAAAAAATTGGGTTTCAACGCTTCGTTCATGGGCTTTAAAATTTAAAATAGCAAGCTAGTCTAGGTTCATGGTATTTTCATATGCAAGATTATTACTAAACTGAAGGAAGATGTCTAAAACTTCCTCTGCATTAGTTAGTGAAGTAAAGTTTGTAAATAAATCAAAACTCTCATCATATATGCTTAATTTTTTTTATCTCAAAATATCTGAACAAACCATAAAATTCTCCTTTGTTTCTAAACTACGTTCCAAGCGCCTTTTATGCATACAGGTCGAATTACAAAATGAAGCGTCCGCAATTTTTGATAAGTTGATAATTTACCGTCCCTTGTCATCGTGTATCTTCTACCTCTGATGATTTAGGTGCGTTAGCCTGCCGAATGTATGTCGTCGTAAATCATTTGCAATCCTAAGTAAAAAAATAATCGCTTTATTATAACTAGAGTAATATTTCAGGAGATAAATTTCGAATCCCACAACTCATAATATTTTTCATTTTTTGTCATATATTCGCTGACAAATATATTGTTTTGTTGGATATTTCCCAATGTATTTTTAGCAATCACATTAGAACTAATTTTGGCAAAAAAATTTATTCGATACATAGAAATTTAATACAGATACCAACTTTAATTCCAGGAAATAACAATGTATCTCATTTTTGAATTTTTCGTACAATAAAAGAATAATAATTCTCTTAAATACACAGGAGGAGCATAAATGAAACTAGAAGTAATACAAAAAAGTTATCGTATTCTGGAAAATCATGCTAACAGTGATAAAATTATTAGAATGCAATGTTTGACTATTTCATGCGAAAAAGCTTCACCAGAGGAAGTTTTCTAAAATTGTGAATAATTTTCATATCTTGAAATTCGAATTTTTGGAGAATAATTTTAAATTCGCATCCATGACTCTTTTTTCTATTGAAAAAAGATCTCTAAGTTGTAATATTTTAAATTTGATTTCCTTTATGACTCATATTTAAGCAAAATTATAATTATTTCTTATAATTCTAAATTAAATCTTAGGTTACTTTAAAATTTCGCTTAAATTGGTTTTTTACATTCATCAGCAAAACGTATTAATTAACCAAATGTAAGTTAAAATTAAATTTTTTGTAATTCTAATTGTGTGCTGCTTTATATCATGCTGCTTTATATTTTTTAATATCACTTCATCTAGTTTTCATTAAAAAATGTAAGAAACTATTTTTATAAAAAATCTTTTATTGTGGTATTTATAGACATTTAGATATATAGGATGAAATAAATAGCTTGTTCAATTTTTTATATGATTAATTCTTCAGTAATTTTAATAGCAATATTTTTAGTTATGTATATTTTTTAGTTTGAAAACATTTATTTTCAAGTTTGAGAAATCAGCCCACTTTATAACTTCTTAATGTAATTTTAGTTTATTGTATTTAGCATAATTACCATAGTTCAGAGATAATAGAAAATATTAATAATTTAACATATTATATAAAAAATATATCACCACGGCTGGTACAATGCTACGTGAGGACCCTAGACTACGAAAAATTCATTCGCCTCGTATCCAAAGCTTATTTATACCTACAGTCAAGTATAAAAAATGTGATATACAAAATTGATTGATTTCTGATAATAAACAAAGAAGTTTTCAATTTCTTAGTATAAAAAAAGATTTTCATTTTCACTTATATTAAACATTAAAAATTCATTCAATAATGCATTTAAAGTTCAATACATAGCACAAATTAATATTTTATGAGCAAATTTACTTTTCGGGACTTTGTTCTAAGGAATGTTTGAAATATTGCACCGATCTCTAATTGACAAAAACCCGGTAGTTATGACAACCTACGAGTAACATAATGGTGAAACCGTCCCTGAGAATCACCAATTTTTATACTTTGAAATGATCAGTTTCCTTACACAAGCGGCAATTGTATAGGACGTATATTATTAAGGATATGAAAAATTATTTCATAATTTTAGAAGCTGGTATACAAAAATTTAGTTCAAAAGGCAGTAAATCATATAAAAATAGTATATGACTTCCAGAATTTCCCAAAGACTCTATCTATATCTAATAATGATTTATTTTCGACTCTATGTTGATATTTCAAACTCACCGAATGAGGCATAGAGTTTATGATTTCACATCCAAGAAGATGATCTGAAAATAAGTCAGAAAACACAGTTATAGAATGTACTCAAAATGTCTTGCATCCCTCCCTCCATCAGTTCAAAATTGCAGCAGTTATACCTAAATAATTGGTGTCTAGGTATACTCTGTACTATGAGACTAAACCGATTAGAGCGCCAACTAGCGGGGAAATTAGTTTTCCTGGTTCGTAAATTGTATGAGATGCTGGAAAATAAGCAATCATATTAGTAGTTGTAGAACATTAGTGATTTAGCATAAAAATATAGAGATTATTGCTAGAAGAACAGATCCTGCAAACGAGGCATTTGTTTGTTTGCGATTTCCAAAATTGCGACGTCAACGATTAGACTGTGCGCCAGTTTAAAAAACCACGTGACGGATGAAATGTTTGACCTCTCCGGCCAACAAGTTTGCAAGCGAATGTGGGGTGTGAGTTACAATTGTTGCAGCTTTTAATGAATCGCTAAAAGGTCCAAGTAGCGTTCTGGATACAGATAGAAGATAGAACATCCAGTACTGGAGCCCTTCCACGGAAATTGTAAGACATTCGAAGAGGTATTACTGGTGCTTGTGATAGCGTGTCGCTGGCTTCGTTACACATTGCACAGCGGGAGTTGCTGTCCAAACTTTCCAGATCTGCATAATGACAGCAAGAATGATAAACGAGCCTAATTACAAGTAGCCATTATTTCCTGGCTGCGGCGCTTCATTTGTCTTCCTCTTGTGATGCCACAAATTTGGATATAACGACCAAACAAAAATGATTTTAGTGCAAATATCTTCAAAGCTTTCTTTCGAAATCAATGAAACTCGGCAAATTTGATATTAACTATTTTCCGTATCTCGTACCTGTTATAAGAAAAAAATGCTAACTCCGAATTTTGCCGCTAGTTGGCTCAGCAACTTGTCTCAACGCGTATCACATAGACTATTTACTATACCTGGGCAGCTCTTTTATGACTATAGCTGTCGTCGACGGGCTGCTGGAAACATTATAGGCCACGCTGCATATACTATTTATAAAGGATTTGGTAATTCAAAATCAATACAGTTTTCTAAAAAGCACTCAGTGAAAATTTTAAAATTGGATAATTTTTTTACTAACTAATAATGGCGGAATATGTATGTTTTTAAAAAACTATAAATCCAAAATTGTTTACTCTTTTCAAAATATTTCTGAGCAAATTTTGGATATTACAGAATGACACATGTTATGTCTGAATACATAAAGGAATCATTGATTTATGTCAGAGAAATGAAACATATTTTTGCAAACACATTTTAAAGTTTGATCCATGTAAAATTACTGAGTCACTAAACCATTAATTATCTAAAGTTAACTATTGCATGTCCTCCAGGAGCTGCCCTGATACTTATTACTTTCCTCCGACAGAAAATTGATGATGCACAACGTAACTTCTATTAAATATACTAGACAATTACTTTGCTGTTAAACAGAGAAAAATTTCATGAAAAAACTGTAATATGTAATAATTTTCTTTGGGCGTAAGAGTATATATGCAGACAAAAAAGTAATTAATAAATATATGAAGGTACAGTAAATTGACTCGTTTTTCAACACGAGCAAGTCATTATTAAGTATAAAATCAATATGCAATATTTATTTTCAATACAATATTTGTACAGTAACAAAAGTATAATGTATAGTAATAGAGAAATTATTTATTTCGTTAAAATAAACAGGAAGATTTAGTAGCAACAATTTCTTACGTGTTAATTCATTTTGAAGTATATTAAAACCCCGGTTAACTGAACTCGGTTAACCGAAACCCGGGCTATCCGAAGTTCCTCTGAGATTTCAAGCCCAAAACACACGTAAAGAACTGTACCGAACGGAAATAATCCCGAAGGCCAGTCTTTTCTGCAGCGATATCCCCACTTTTTTCTTTTAAGCCTCTCCAAGAAGGTCAGTGATTAATTTTAGAATGCTGAAATTAAAATTAATAGCCATTAATAATATTAATTAAGATATGTTTAGTTGTGTACATCAAGTTCATTGCGCAAAAGCTCGCTGATGAACATATTGCTCCCGACGGAAGATTAACTTTGATAGAGAACATAAGTGTAACCTACAAAGAGAGTTTTGAATTCGTCTGATATTTAAAACATTTCCGAATTATATACTGTAGTTAGATACATGATAGTAATAGACGTTCATGGCTTAATCGAAAACATCTTTATCCGAAACGGCTCCCCCTCTTTAGTTCGGTTAACCGGAGTTGTACTGTATATATATTTATATACAGTGTGCCCGCTAAAGTCCGTTGTCACCCCAATAATTTCTGAACGGCAAGAGTTATAGTCATAAAAGCGGGGTCTTGGAATAGTAAAATTACCATGCGCTACGCAAGGAAACCGCTTACAGCGCCACCTGGCGGCAAAATTTTGAGTTAGCGTTCTTATCTCGGAAACGGTACGAAATACGGGGAAAATATCAATTACAAAGTTGTTCAGCATCATCGATTTATTACAAAAAACATCTTGAGCACAAAAATGATACAAATGAAAAGCACAAAACGCACATTTGTTTGATCGCGTTGAACAAAACTGCACGGGACTGCCCTTCCCGCTGCACATTGTACAACATGGCAGGTGACACGTTGGCACAAGCATCCGTTCTTGCAATGTTGGTGGAGGAGTTGCATGCACTCACTGTTTTATGTATCCTCACATAAAAAAATCCAATGCGTTCAGGTCAGGTGAACGTGGAGGCCATTCTACGCAACCACCATACCCGATGGCTTGTTGCTGGAATGTGTCCCGAATGTACAGTTGGACATTTGATACCTTGTGCGGAAGGGCGCCGTCGTGTTGGAACTATACATTCCGGAGGTCACTCAAAGGCAAATCCTCTAGAAAATCGGATATTACGTCCTTCCTTTTCTCTTTTCCTCCGCGTTACGTCGCGTTACAATTTTGGGAGTTGCGAACCAAACAAATATTCATTTAACGCCTTCTATTTTTAACATTACTGTACCGAAGGTGTATTCTCCTACTAACTCGATGATGCTGAACCACTTTGTAATTGACTTTTTCCCGTATATCGTACCGATTTTGAGATAAGAATGCTAACTTCGAATTTTGCCACCAGGTGGCACTGTAAGCGGTTTTCTTGCGTAGCATATGGCAACTTTACTATACCTAGACCCCACTTTTCTGACTATAGCTTTTGCCGTTCAGAAATTATTGGGGTGACAACGGACTTTAGCGGGCGCACTGTATATGCAAATATTGAGGAAAAGGCGAACCATATTTATACCATTTTCATTGTTTATTCGTAATGTGAAGTGAGGCACTGAGTTAAAATATCTCCTAATTCTACAATTTTGATTCACTTAAATTCACTGAGCCGGCCCAACCATCCAAAAACAACTGTCACATATTTTCCCTGCGCTTACCATACCCATATGACGTTCTTCCAACTGAAAAATAGAGCGCATGGAATGGAATAGAATTTCTATCCAATTTTATCTTCAGACCTTATCTTTCCGACGATTTCTCCCAGTCTCGTACATTCTCCCGCCGTTCGCGAGATTTCAGGCGTTATCGGTTTTCCGTCCCATTATATTATGGAGAGTTTCTATAAGTCACGGAGTTGCAAGTTCTTTGGAATAAAATGATTTTCTGTCAGAGAAAACTTATTTTTACTATTTTAAAAGGCCGCGCCGAACTGCAGAAGTTCGCAGAAAGTCGCATGATAATCCGAGAGAGAGAGGGAGAGAATCTATTAAGATCAGAAACTCATTACATTTTTTTATCAACTCAGACATATTTCATCCTTCTGTTTGAATTTATCGCAAGGCGGAACTTTCGCTCCCATATGAGTAATAACTTTTCATTACGAACTTATTTCGCTCGATTTACATATTTTGCGTTTTGTGCCTTATTTTAGATACTAGTTTGGAAATTTTCATTCGAAATAAAGTTTTCAAATATTAATGAAACAATTTAGAAGCTCTCGATTCGGAAACTAATTCAAACTCAAATGTGCATATCCTTTAACTTCTGTGAATTATTTCGTCTTTGGAATTTTTGATATTAAATGACTGCAAAATGTGCTATTAAGAAACAATTTCTAAAGCTTTTAAATATTCTAAATATCAAGGGAACTATTTAAATGATGTGGAATATTTCAATGATATTCTCAATGACAGCTAAAATGGCTAACTTTTTGTAAAAATAAACCAATGCATAAACGTTCTACTTTTCTGGTTCAAGATATATACCTTGCGATCTCACAAGATATATTGTTAAATAATTCTTATTTTCCAAAATGTATATACACACACAAACACACACACACATATATATATACCGGGTGTCCCAAAAATGACTGATGGGTTTTCGAAATCAATAAAAGAAAAGCGAAACGCGATTGAAATGTATCGTTTGCGGCCTAACGCTTGGGAAACCAGGGAATTTTATCCCACCAATTTGCATATTTAGTTACCATTTTTGGCAACAGGTGGCGCTTCAGGTATTCGAGAACTGCAGAGAAATTGAATCCGTGACATCTTCATTCGGTATTTTGCCACGCAATCTATTTGTGAGTGCTTGTGAAAGAGTATAAGTATAGAAAATGGTTTTATCCTTGGAACAGCGGATATTTCTTCTTCTAGAGTATCACCACCTGGAACACAGTTGTGTTCAAACGAGACGCAGTTTCCGAAGGAGATTTGATGTGAGAAGAGACCCGTCAGACAATGCGATAAAGGCTCTGATCAAAAAATTCGAACGAACGGGGAACGTCAGTGATGACCGTATTGGAAATGTCGGCCGGCCACGCAGTGCCGTTACAGAGTCAAATGCTGATGCCATACAGCAGGTCATCCTACAGCACCTCCGGACATCCGTTCGCAGTGTTGCATCTCGTGCTGGACTCCGAAGAATGATCACGCACCGTATCATAAGCCACATGTTCACATACAAGATCCGGACGTGCCAAGCCCTGAGTGTAAAAGCCATTGATGCACGTTATGATTTCGCGAACGCTATGCTGCAGCTTGTGGATGAGGGTGATATCGATGTTGGAAACATATGGTTCTCGGAAGAGGCATATTTTAACTTTGATGGCTTTGTCAACAAGCAGAACTGGCGCATTTGGAGAACCAGAAACCCACATGTTGCTGTACCTTCATCCCAGATTCCCCAAAAGTAATGGTCTGGGCCACGATTTCCTGCAGAGGAATAATTCGCCCATTTTTTCTAGAGAAAACGTAAATGCTGCAAAATATCTTGGGATTCTGGACGAATTTATGGCGATTCTTTATGCTTTGGACGACCATTGGAACGCCTCCTAGTGCATGCAAGATAGTGCTCGTCCACATCGAACGCCTGCAGTATTTGATTTCCTGAGAGAACATTTCAATGATCGTGTTATTGCCTTAGATTACGACAAACATACAGGAAATGGCATGGCATGGCCTCCTTATTCGCCAGACTTGATGCCCTGTGAATTTTTCTTTGGACCCGGCTAATACCTGGTATACCACCAAACTCCACAAACAATTTCGGAACTCAAACAACACATCAGTAAAGTTTGTGAGACAATTCGAAGTCACATGTTTTCACGGATGTCTGGACAGTTTTGTCTCCGGCTGAGCCATGTTGTTGCTGCAACTGGTGCTTATTTTGTAAACATCGTTGTTTAATTTTTTGCAACAGTCCTTGCAACACTTTCATACCGGTTTTTATTTTAGCTATTATGCAGCGCCACCTGTTGCCGGAAATGGTAATTAAATATGCAAATTGGTGGGATAAAATTCCCTGGTTTCCCAAGTGTAAGGCCACAAACATTACATTTGTATCGCGTTTTTTTTCTTTTATTGATTTTCAAAATCCATCAGTCATTTTTGGGACACCAGGTATGAATAACTGATCATCAAATTGAACTAAGCTTAGTATCTTATTATGATATATTTGTTATAAATATGAAAAGGATTGTGATCGTATAAATGAACTAAAGATACTTTCAAAATCAACGAACTATTTGGTCAGAAGAAGAAACACAGTTCCCAAATTGGAAGTTTTTCATATGATAGTTTTTGGAATTATTTTCTGAATTTAAATGAAATAATTGTAATTTGAACTTTAAATTGATGTTCCTAAATAAAGGAACATTTCCCCAACTACAAAAAATCTCTTAATTTCTTTATGCTGCCGATGTTGTAAATTTACAATTCTTTGAATTATCTTTCTTTAACTAAGTAGTGAGATTAGATGATTCACAGCAAAGAATTAATGGCGTACGTTAATCTTATTGATATTCATATAATAAAGTCACATCTAAAGGTTACAGAACAAGAAATCTTTTTGTTGTGCATATTGATATATTTATTTGGTCTCACACTTTATTTTAAATGAAATTATTATTATTAATAAGAGAAATATATGTTACAGGAAATTCATATAGTATACGAATTCTTTGGGAAGCAAGCTAATTGATTTTTCCGTGATTCATCATCCAAAACAACAACTTTGTCTCAATTTTTAAAAAAAGCATGTCGTGAGTAGACATGTGCATAATTTTGAGACTTTGCAGTATTTGCTTGGCATTAAGTATCTCAACGAAGCTGCACTGTCTTGCTGGCTCCAAGCCGATTGCATTTAACGTTTCACTTGGTTGATGAGATTAAACCTACTTAGTTATTAAGATATGCTGAAGCCAAATGATATATCTCTCCTCAGCCATACTCCAATGCCGGAAAAGTGAGAAACTGATTATAGACTTTAAGATTATTCAAACCATCAATCAGGAAATGTTTAGAGTATTAATATGAAATTCTCATTTCTGAAATGATAAATGCTCTTTTCTTTCGTTACGCTATTAAGTTCTAGATATTGAGGAACTGATATGTGGTATATTATTTTCGCGTAATCTCCAGATTTCGTGTATTTTCTAATAGTTTTAATTTTTTTAGAATTTGGACTTTAAGTTAATATTTTGATAGAAGCAACGAAGCAAAATGCTTAATTTGTATAAATTAAATAAATTTAGCAATTTTAACAGAAGGAACTGAAATATACAAAAAATAAGTGGGGAAATATTTGAAATAAATAAATTTTGAACTCAAATATATGAATCATAGTTTCATCATTGATAAATTTCCATAATCGTCAACAAATAATGAATGGGAAAAATGTCCCTAAAAAATCCAACCAAAAACTCGATAAGAATATTCTTTGTCATAATAATGTAAATTATTAAGTACTGAGAAAAATCTTTGGATATTATTTAAATGCTAATAAATATTAATTAAATATCAAGTACAGAATCGGATCATGCACTCAACAGTAATATGAATAAAAAACGATGTATTCATTTCTAAATAAATTGTTGTTTCTTATCGATATCTTTGCAGAAAGTGATCGAAATACGACACCTGAAATAGGCATTATGATTTCCTAGCATTGATTAAATTTATGCATGCAATTATTATGCTCGTAATAAAAATAATAATTAAAATGAAAGAAAGAAAATATTACATTCTTTTATTTTAAGCTAAATTTATGTGGCCTTTTATACAAAGTTCTAATTTTTTTATTAAGGATTCTTTATTCTTTCGATAGAATAATTAATTTATTAGCCTAAAATTCACACAAATATTTCTTCAATTAATTAATGCATATAATATTTAAAATATATGTAAGCAAATTATTCACTTCCATCATTAAAAATTGTCCTGGCTGTATTTGTAAGGTTTTTCTGAAATACCTCCAACTAACAAGGCCTTGTAACTTTAATCTTTTGCTTTATAATAACTATCTTAACTATTTAATCTTTTGCTTTAGATAACAAAACAAAATTATATTTATGAGAACAGAATAAAAAATTCCGAAATTTATATTTTCAAATAAGCCAACAATATATTGATTATTCTCTTCGGATTTTGAAATTTTTGTTGGGAACACTTAATCAATTTTTAAGGATTGTAAAAAAATTATAAACTTACTGAAAACAAGATAAAATACACAATAAACAATATACCTAACTATTTTTATATATCTCTCTTACTTTTATGTTTGATAAATATTACATATTATTATGTATCGTCTTGAAATGCTAAGTTGTGCACGCATTAAGGCTTTTAGTTAATCACCAAGACTGCATTAGAAATTAATAAACTTTTCTTTATAACCTATTAGGATATTAATAATTGTCATTACTATTAATAACGAGAATCAGATGAAAATATTTTAATAAAATCACTCATTTTGGAAAGAAACTGATGTTGAATTAAATTTGGAAACTTCAAGCTAATTCTATTATAATTCATATGTGCTTTAAAACTTTCTAGAATCCCAGGTTACTGAAACAAATTGTACGCCTATATATGTGACAACCGAAATATCCAGGAAGATCATAATAATTAAGAAATTGCTAATAACTACGAGAAAATAACTGATACTAGTGGATACTAGTGATACTAGTGTCCTGCAATAACATGAAAATTGCGCTGAAATAGACTTTAAATTTTTAATTAATCATCAAATACTTATCATTAATTACTCAGCTTTTTTTTTCATAAAATATTACCATTGTTTTTTATCTTAAAGTGAAGAAAAATTATTTAAAATGATGTTTATTTCAATTTGGAGCAGAAAATCAATTCAAAATTGGTAGTACTTTCTCTCACATTGTGATATTTCCCTTTTTTTATTTTAAATCTTTTGGCTCTTGTATTGGAAAGGCGCATAACGTCCTAAAAATAAAGATCGAAATATGACTGACTGAATTATATGAAGAAATGTATTGCACTTAGTAACCGATAACATCTACGAAAAATGACTTGGTATACATTTTTTCTTCTAGCATATATATATGTAATGACTTAGAAATTTTCCATCTTTAAAATAAATCCCTATTTTCTCATCTTTAGAATAAATCCTTCTTAACGACAGTTAATTTTTAATTACGAACAAATTATTCCTATTTCAATCCTATGATTAAAACACTTCTACTGTAACTAGACTCGTAAGAGTCGCAATATTTCTCGAGCCTCAATTTCGGTACTTTTCCCTTTTTCGATATTATTAAAATTCTCCACGTCTGCGTAATTCTTTCTTTTGTAATCATGTAACGCACTAAGCAAGTCACGCCGTTTTAGGCGTAATTCTTCACTCCTGGCCAGGGCTTTATTATTTCAATAATATTTTAAAAATCTTTATCATAGAGTACTCTATAATTAATTTGATTACGCCTTACTTCTGGAATAAACAGTTTTGGCCTTAAACTACTGCATCTTATTTGAATTTGGGTAAACACAACATCAATGGAAATGTTGTTTCATAATAACACAACATCAATGGAAATGTTGTTTCATAATAACACAACATCAATGGAAATGTTGTTTCATATATATATTTGAGTATTTGTTAAATACTATGAATAACATTCACGTCATCGACTTATAACCAAACATTCACTATTCACTCAAGTATTCACATTGCATTCAGCACCCGATTTCATAACATTTGTATTAACAATCACATGCTAGTAAAAATTCATTCAAAACTTTTCGTTTTGGGATCAAGCAATTTCTAAAAAAAATCAAACTTATTCAGTTTCTAGAAATCAAAACGTTCTTGTTTTATTAGACATTATTGAATGGTTTTAAGAATACACTTTACACTTGCTTGCTGAAAATATGGAGAAAAATATAATAACACATTTATTAAAAGAATCTAAGGAATAAAATCTGATATATGTAGCTGTTGGTAATGTTTTGTTTAAGAAACTGGTCATATTCTGTTTTGAGACCAGAATTTTGGATAGTAATATTTTTTATTAATTTCATATTTTTAATTAGTTAGTATATTATCAATATTTTGAGTTACAAAACTCAAATCAATCAAAACAACGTATAATAATAATAAAAAAACTTATTTCAGAATGGAGCTAAAAATAAATCTATTATATTCGCGTTCTTATAATGATACTTCCTTATGATTTTAAATCTTGCGGATCTTTTATTGAGCGGATGCAAAAATACATCTTGATAAATGACTCCCCAAAATATCGCGGAAGGTTATATTCCGCGTGACAGTAAGCATTCACCCTACTTATGGGCGTATCGATTTAACAGTTTTCACCTGCCGAACTTCTATAAAACTTTTGACACGTCAGCTAGCAAAGAAAAAAGAATGAAAAAATCACAAAATAACCTCTCACTGGGCTGTTACAACGTGTTACATTCAGCATTCCATTTAGAAAACAGTTTCTAGTCTAAGGCCCTTATCAGAGCCTCGCCTAAGGATACTGTTAGTTGAAACTCTGCTAAAAAGGAACGTAAAATGCAAGGCGTGGAATTACCCGCTTGAATTTTCAGCGAGTAGTTTGGGGATGGCGCACTGGCTGCAAAATAGCTGGAGCAAGTCTTTTATGGCCCTCGGTTGCTAGATGATTAGGGAGAAGAAAGTTGTTAGCGTTGAAGCAAAAATACCTATGAGGCCATTTTCTACCCCTGCATGTTATTTGGAAGAAAAAAACAAGCACCTTTAAAATGTTTTGATACTTTATTAATAGTTTGATTTCATCTAACATCTGCATTAG
>BGPR01025851.1:2927-21996 GCA_013235015.1 Araneus ventricosus
TGGCGATCTTGTAACGTTCTCTTTTTAACCATATAACTCTTCCCTTGTAAAGCAGGCCATTCATATCTCTTCCAAAACGGAAATTTTGGAACACGGCAAGGAAAAACAATCGTAAGGTCGAAAACCTATGGAAAATAGCATATCGGCTGGGAAAACCTGGATTTCCAACCGAACCAAATTCCAGGCCTTCTTGTGCCGATTCTTTAGGTGAGCAGATCAAAGCGTTTGCCTAGAATGGGACCTGGCTTCGAGGCTACCTAATTAGAATTCCGCCGAGTGGACAGGAAATAGGAGGATCGAAGACCGGTGATATAGCACTTTGGAGCGCACTATGAATAACGTGCCTAATTTTTCTACTTGAATGGGTGGGCAAAAAACCAGTGTTATGACAAATGGTTGGAATGGAGTACAGATGAATTGTCGGCTTAAGACGCGCCGCTTCGCTTGTAACTCTTCACTCCTGGCCATGGCTTCGGACTTCAATAATGTTTCTTGAATCTTATCTACAAAAGAGCACTCTGCATTAAATTTAATTATGGCTACTTTTTAATAAACTGTCATTCATTCTACAACGACCGCATCTTCCTTGGAAATGCCTGTATACAACATCACTTGAAATAACGTTTCATAAATGCATAAAGCAGTATAATAATTGCTAATGACTGTGAAATAAAATAAAAATCAGCTCTTTTTTCTTTAGATTTCCGATAATATCAAATAATCTGATTTTGAAATCTCTTCATGAAACTGTAAAACTGATGAGTAAAAGTTGAATTTCACCTATTTGATCGGAAGAGTGAAAGAAGAACTTCCGTTTTTGTTGTAAAAGCGGGAAATGGTAGACCTGCTAGGGCGATATAAAAATGACATTCGGTATTACCCATTAATATCTTCTTCCTTTTCAAACTTGCATGTTCCGGTGGAAAAAATGATACATTTGAAGGTTTCAATTTATTGTAACAAAATTATTTCGTTTCTAGACTTGTTAGCTATTCTTCACACAGAATAAATTTTAAAAAAATCATAACTTTTCTTTTTTCAAACCAGTTGCGTCTGACCAATTTCATGTTATTACTATTGGTATATAAATACCAGTCCTTTACAGTGGCGAATCCAGGGGGGTTCGGGGGCTGCAGCCCCCCCCCCAGAACTAAGCCAGAATTCTTTATCTATCCTATTAAAATTCGAAGGTAAACAAACGTATGTATGTATATATGTATGTATGTCCGGCTATCTTCTCACGAACCACTGAACGGAGAAGCCCGCGGAAAGTACCAAAAGATGGGGAATAATCCAAGGAATCCATTTCAGCCATTTAAATTCCGAAATTACAATTAGTTAAAAAGATATTAATTAAAAACGTCGAAATGAATGAATTGACGTGCTGCCATCTATTGGCAGAATGGTGAATTCATTCACGGCGGATTCTTTTTTTTTTCCTATTATTAATTTTCGCATCCGGTGTTGCATTTTTTTTTTATTTATTTAACGAAAGTTGGTATTTCCTTTTGAGCGATCTTCTGTGTTCTGTGTTTGGATTTATTAACAATTGAAAAAAAAATCGTTTTCCTGCCTTTTTTCTTTCTTTTTTTTGTCGTTCGGTGTTTCGCAGCATTTACGTTTGTTGGGGAAAATAATTATTCATTTTTATCAGTTTTTTTTCATTATTATTTGTTTTATTTTTTCTTTTGCAAAACAAATATCATTCTAATTTGTTTTAATTTATAAGCGTAAGAATTCTCGCGTTTTCATTCAAACCAAACTGCTTTAAGGTAGTAAAAAGGCTAGAACTGAAAGTTTTAATCCAACAAAAGAGGATTCAAAACAGATTTACGTTTGTTGGGGAAGCTTAGTGACAATATTTGCAGGGAAAAAAACAGAGGCGGGCATATGGAAAAATGTGGATTCCGAGAAATGCTGGGTTATTAACTGTAAGGTAATTAAATGGTTGGATTTAAAAATTTTAATTGAACAATATAGGATTCAAAGGATTTTTTACGTTTTGGGGGAAACGTAACGTTTACGTTATCGACAATGTGTGTAAAAAAATAAACCGGAGGCGGGCATATGAAAATTAGTAATAAAACGACTAGATTTGAAAGAATATTTACATTTGTTGGGGAAACTAAGTGACAATATTTGTTGAAAAAAAATGGAGCCGGGCATATGAATATATGGATCCCAAGGCCTCACGTGATCTCACTTCTCTCCGCCCGGGAATATCCCATTATTCAAGATTGCCCGTGCAACGCCGGGCCATGCAGCTAGTTTTATTTAAAATCATACAACTGTTTGTTCTTAATTTCCCTTTGGAAAAAAAACGGGTCAACATTGCTTTCTGGCTTGACAGGCCGGAAAATTATCCTACTTTTCTATTCATTCCACTTGTGTTTGTAGCGCTGATGCGGTTGAAGACATTTTTTGGATAGTTATTTCATTGTAATTTTTATAAATTATTGAAAGTATTGTATTGTTCTTTATGAGTCTTATTGTCAGGTGAGTAAAGTCTGTAAAGTTAAAGTGTTTTGGTTTACATAAACCATGAGGTTGGATATTCGTCATGACGATACAAACTTTTTATGACATCAACTCCTCCCCACCGCCCGACCCGAATCTTGGATTCGCAACTGGTCTTTTATGTCTGGAAAGAAAATAAATTATTTTAAATGAACTTTTTGCATATGCATGAAGCAACTTCTACCGAAAAAACGGCAGCTTTTGTCTTTAAAATAGTGTTTAGTAGAGTCACCGAATTTGGACCATCGCGTCGCCTCGATTGGACCGTTATCATAACTTCAATTCTATTAAAAAATTGAGTCGTAGAATAACAAATTATGTGTAAAGATGTAAATGATGTGTATGAAATCATTTTTAGCAGAAAGCGCTGCGTGGTTACAGTTAAAGAGCCAATATTTATCATCAATGTGTATTTAACATAAAGATAAAAAGCCCTTACGCTGTTTTGAAGTAATTAAAATATGTTATTATATCATCAGATATGTTTGTCTGCAACTCACTATAATAATTTTATTAAAATTATTATAATGAGTTATAATGATACGGTCAGAGGAATTGTTTTGTCTAAAAGTTGCCTAGATTGGGCCACAAACAGTTGCCTAAATTGGACTGTTGAAATCAATCTTGAACTAGAGGAATAGCAAAAAAGCAGTTATAATCACTAGTATTTCTCATAAATTGGAAGTAGAACAAGTCAAAGAGAAAAACACTGTAAAAGGACATTAAAGTCATCACATGTTGGTTCAAAATGAACAAAAACTGTTATATAATTTCCTATAATATGTGAGAAAAGAAGGAAAGAAGAAGAACTGGTACAGTGCGTAAATTTTCATACTTGGGTTCATATATTGTGTGCTGATGAATTGGAGAATCAAAAAATATTGTGCTTGGTTATTATCGGAAATCAGTTTCCTTAATTGGACCGAGGACACAATTTTTTAAACCCATTTCTTTTTTTACCTTAAAGTGTATTTCATAAAAGTTGATAACATTGTTCCAAAGATAAATAAACTACAAAAAATTCTCCTACTTGCTTTTCATTCAAATTATTTCTCATTCATTGTACAATTAAAAAATGTCCAGGTGATAGAATTTTGCAACCTTCCCTATAATATGAATTAAAACTTAAAGGAATTTACATTGCTCTACCACTTTCTATAAGCAATTACTATCCGTTTTCAGATACGGAAACCCTCAGAACTTTTGCGCATGCGCCAGCCTGCATTGATTTTACCAAAGTAGGGGTGAGATGAAGGACAGTGAAGGACAACGCTATATATAGAAACATTGCACACGAAGCAAAACAGAACGATCCTTAAAGAAATTGAAAATCAACTTCGAAAAAGAACAGCAAAAAGAAAAACGTGCCGAACACAGAAATTCGGAAAAGCGCTCTTCTTATTCAGTGCGTATCAGCCCTTTGCGGAGAAGAAAATAATCCAAAAGTGAAAGGCGCGGGTTTCTGAAACAAACAGTATTTGCTACCACATAAAAGAAAATTTTAAAAACTTTAATAATTCTAACTTCAAAAACTAGCTTATCAGAATCTTAAACATTGAATTAATGATTAAAATTACTGCTCACTTCGTGAAGAAAACTCTAACTTTGTATCCCTTACTTCAAAAGATAAAAAAGATACATATTTCTGAACGATATCAACTTAAAGTTGGAAAATATATTTTTGTAGCGAGAGTATAACTGGACATTTAACGGCTTAAAGAGTTAAAGAGATCTGTTAAGGAAGTTTGTTTCCGTCAACATTTATTTCGAACTGATTAGTTTTTTACCTTTGGCTGATTACAAATTAAGAAGAGTTTATTGTTAAGAGTGTATTGTTTAAAGATCTTGAAAGAAAATATTGAAGAAGTGTTAGGCACAGGAAGCGAGTTTGCCAATATCACTTGTTAGTCTAATTCTTATTTAGATTCGTAAAAACTATAATCCTTGTAGTAGAGACAGGCAGCTTGAATAACACTGGTTATGAAGAGGTGCTGGATAATAAGCTAAAAGCATCCTGGCTTTTTGCAGTGGAATTTCTATGAGATAGAGCGTTTCTTATTTTTCAGGAATGACGAAACATATGAGTTAAAAGAGACATTTATTTGGACGACTACATTTAAGAACATATTTACAGTTTACCACATTTCCATTTTACAGGGTTGATACTTGTCCTTCATCTTACAGGTACAGTACCAGCAACAGCTTACATGGCACTGAAGTCTCTCCGAGGAGATAGGACTTAGAGGAGATAGATCTTAGAGGACCTACAGACCGTACCAAAATGACATAGTAGAGACAAGTATATATACTTTGCTAATAATCAGTAGATCTACATATCAGCTGCGGGAATCGAATAGACAATGCCATACGATTTCGATTAAATAGCTGCTAATATATATGTCAAGTGAAATGACTAGCTCAAAGAAATGACGTAAAAATCTTAAAGAAAAAATGCTTCGAATCTTAGAGTAAAGGTACGAGAGACAATTTAGAAAAGATGCAAGCTTCGTAGCTTAAAATGCAGAATTTCCTAACAAGAAGAAATTAAGTTATTCCAGATATATTTGGGCAACCAATCCGTACTGCTAAATTAGGCATTATGTGACTGAAATGACGACAGCTTCCGTTAGGATTAGGGGCTGTTTATTGCAAATTATACATAAATTATTAACTTATCCAAAATGTATTCATTGCCATTTAATCTCTAATTTCAGATCGAGGTTTTATTCTCTTGTCTTAAATGATAAATTTCTGTCGATACTTTTTATCTAATTTTATTAACATAGATCAAGGGGTCTATTATGGTACCCCCGGGTGGGGGGGGGGGGGCACTTTTTCCGCACGTTAACAACGGGAAAAGTGACGTCTCCCACCCCAACCGGGGGTACCAGAATAGACCCGAACGATTTATAGATGGGTAGAATTACCATACGTCCAGTTTGTCCTGATTTCAAGATCACGTGCACGCTAATGTGCAGATTTACGCCAACGAGAGATGTCATTTCGCCAGTGAAAGAAAATCCATTGTTTACACTTTGGCACTGAACGAATTCTTTCGATGACGGAATCCGTTTGCATAGCTGAGAAAGGGAAACTGTCCGTGTCGTTTGTAAAAGAACTACTGAATGATAAAGCGAATTCCGCTTTATTCTGTCCAGAATTAAGTACCTACCGGAAAAAAACCACGAAAAAGTATATGAGAAAGGGAACGAACCTTCTTATCCAGAGCTCAGTTCAAACTGAAAATTACAAGTTTTGGCAGTTTTGTTTTGTTCTACTTTTTAATGAATATAATTTTTATTTACCAAACAATATTAAAAATCGTATCTTCTTTGCATTTTGTCGTCTTAATTTTTTTCACTTGCTAAAACTCTTTGATAATATTATGAAAGACTATCGTTGGTAGGCAGCTATTAATAAAATTTTATACTATACTTTAACTCCCTGAAATCCTTTTCCCCGGCGGCGTGTTCGGATTTCATCTAAAAAAATTATGGTAACCCTATAGATGGGCCAACAAGTTAAAAAGACTACAAAAATTTCACATTGTAACTGCCAACAATTCAATCAGGTGATAGCATTGAATAGTGTACTTCCTTATTATTGAAATTGAAATGGCGAAACAAAATGCAATACCCAAGAAACGATGTGATATATCAATCGACAAAGAATCTTTACGGATACAGTTAAAAAAACAATGTGTAAAACTATGTTATCTATTCAGTATGCCAGGCAGTTGGTTGTATATATGTTGCAGTTTACAATTAAATTAAAGCGAAAGCGAAAATGTGATTTTAAATAATCTTAAACCGGTTAATGTTAAGTTAATTCTAAACATTCTACAATTTCCTTAAATATTTAATAAAAACTTGTGTACGTTTTAGAAATTAATATCCTATTCATAAAAATGTATAGATAAAAAGAACAACCAGGTAAAATTAATGCTGTATAGAAAAGAATATCACCTTGACTAAAGAAACAAGCGAAAATTGAAAGTGTTAATAGTTTAAAATAAAGACCGCTAATCTGATAAATAAATAAAAAGTATTAAATGGAAATTTTGCAATAGACGTAAGTTGTATAAACTCTTTTTCCCCCATGATTTTAAGGAAATAGAATAAACGCAACCCTTTTTTTACTTTCTCGTATACGAAGTATACAAAGAGAAAGTATCGTAGTCTTCAAAAAATTCGAACTCTAGCTTTTGATGAATCTCCACGTTTTAGACCCCCCCCCCCGAGTCCGAAAACATAATTTTGGAATTATGTCTGTCTGGCTGGGTGGCTGTCTGTGAACACGATAACTTGAAAATGAAAGGGATGAAATTTGGTATGTGGTCTTGACACATCATTTGTAGGTTTCTATCAAATTCTGGACAAAATCCCTCTACGGGAAGTCTGTCTGTCTGCTTTAATGTGAACAAGATAACTCAGACACTTAAATAGCGATATGGAAACGTTTAATCTTATGTTGAGGGTCGAGCGTCCTCTCTCTGGTATGGCTTGGAATCTTGGAAAGTGAGGGTGCCGGTCAGGTGTCGTCCTCGTTATCTGACCACGGTTCAAAGTTACGAGTTCCATCCTCAAAATAGCTCTCTTTGGTCTTCAAAACGGTAAGCTAATCTAACTAAACTAAACTCTATCTTCCTCTTTCAACACATGCGAAACTGCAAGCGCTGTCATTAAATTCCAACAATTTAAGAACCTACATCGTCACCGTTATATTAAAATGCTATAAGTAAAATTTGCCAAGGCATTTTATGTATGTAAAACATTCGTATAGGTTAGCTAAATCTACTAACAATTTGTTGTATGTGATATGTGATGGTTGTATGTTGTTATAAAATGCCATATGGCGTCAGTGTTTCCAACTGTTACATCAACATTTCCTATGTTTTGCTCTGTGTGGCTTTTGACATACGGCATTTTGATATAACAGATATGAGATCTCTACTAATAATAAAGGAGAATGTGTGTGTGTGTGTGTGTGTGTGTGTAGGCGCTCTGCAGGGCACACCGCTCGAGCTAGAGCCACGAAATTTGGTACAAACATAATTTGGATGGTGGGAATGTGCACCTCGGAGCCCTTTTTTTTGAAATTTTAACTAGATTTTTAATTAATTAAAAATTAAGCGAAATTTCGGCGTTTATCCTTAATAACTTTCGAAAATATTAAAGCACAAAAATTATGTTTACACCACTAAAGTGCAAAACATTACCTTTTCAATGGTATCAATTAAGTAGCCGTACCATTTTTTCTCTGATTATAATAAATTTTTAAAAATATTTTTTTGGCATAATTTACAACAATACTTTTCATTGTTGCAACGCAAGTCAAACCGTTTTCATTGTTTAAAATATTTAGTTGGGTGTTTCTCTTTCATTTTTTAAAGCTAAGGCAATATTTTTTTTTACGTTTAATAATATGTTTTAATCTGCATATTTTCATTCAGCTAACAGGCTGCTGGAAGTAAAATGTGCCGGGCCATTTTAAAGTTAAAATATAATGCACATTTTCAAGAAGAATAAGAGTGAAGATGATGCCATTGTATGATACATGACATAGGCAGTTACTGGACTCCATTAAGGACGTTCATGCAGACAACGAACAGAACAGGTGCAAGGCTACTGAAAGAACATGAGTTAAATGTCTATCACGATTTTGAATTTAAAATTACTTTGTTAAGGGAACCATAGATATCAAATTATGCACAAGAGATTCAATTGAAATTATATTCAGGCGAACAAGCTGGTCACCGAAGGCGTCTAGTAATAAATAAGCTGAAAACTAAAAGGTAAGTATCTTTTATTTTAATTTATAATTATAATTTTTAATTTACTAATTTTTCCCTTTAAAGACTAATGTCACTCAATTTACAGCATGTAATTAATAAATTTCCACAGCTTTTTTTAAATGTGCTGGTCAAGGTTCCGTAAATATTAGGCGCATACCAACAGTGTTACTCAGTGGCGAATCCAGGATTTGTGTCTGGGGGGAGGGGTTGAGGTCATAAAAATGTTTTGTATCGTCGTGTCGAATGTCAAACCTCATGGCTTATGTAAACCCAAAACACTTTAACTTTACGGACTTTACTCACCTGACAATAAGAATCATAAAGGACACAACAATACTTTCGTTAATTTAATAAAAAACACAATGAAATAACTAGCAAAAAAGTGTTTCGACCGCGTCAAAGCTACAAGTGCAAGTGGAATGACTACAAAAGTAGGAAAATTTTCGAGCCTGTCAAGCCAGAAAGCGATGTTGTCATGTTTTTATTATTATTATTTTTTAAAGGGAAATTAAGAACAAACAGTTGTAGAGATTTTAAATAAAATCAAGAATCCTGGTTTAGCTCTGAAGGGGCTGCAATCCCATAACCCCCTGCCCTCTGGATTCGTCACTGGTGTCACTCAATTTGAAGCAGCACTGTGACTGAAGATTATAGACCTTTAAGTGCAACAAGTGCTTTGATATGCAAAGCACAGTAATTAGCAATATTATTGATGTCGCCAAAGCATGCAATGCACGCCAAAATGTGGCAACCCGGCCACCGAGGTTTGTCGCGAGGGAGAGATGTCGGAGAGACGAAAATCTGCCGGCAATCTTCTGGGAGACATCGAGGGCGACAATTCGGTGATGCTCCGCGATAATATCAAAGAAGTTTGGACTTCAGGTTCAGATGACGGAGGATAAAAAAAAGTTTTCTTTATCGGAAAAGGAGACAGCCTGCTGATTGTTTCTTTTATAGTATGGCGTAATTAAAGTAACTTTTCTGTCTTGATTGAGAAAAACGCATTGTTTGTTTGTGGAGTTTCTGAAAGAAAAAAAAATGACTCGATTGTGGATTCGGATCCATCCTGTGTTTTCTGCATGCTCTTGGAAATTCTTTAATAGCTCGAAGATGGGAAATCGTCACACAAAGTAAGTTTCGTTAATTTCAGTATTAAATAGTTTTTTGTTTTCTGTTTGTAAAATTGCTGTCTTGTTTACCCTTTCTCAGCGTAAACGAAATTTGGGATTTTTTAGAATATAAAAAAATCTATTTGTTTCTGATTTAAGGTGCGAATTTAAATTTCTTAATTAATTTATACCATTTGTTATTTTTAAAGTGTGTGTACGTTTTATGAATTGAAATGAAAGAATTTTAAACTTAAGATATATTAGTGGCTTCAACGATCTACCTTTTTTCTGTTTGTTTTAATCTTAAAGAAAGTTTCATCTTTCTAATATATTTATGGTACACATTTTAATGGACCAAAACTGATATTTTGACTAATTTGTCTATTTGATTTCCTGGCGTAAAAATGTAGCAATCGCATTTGAATACTTTGATTAGTTCGAAAACGTGAGCAAAACGAAACTTATGCGCATTTTCTATCCGAAACATCGCTAATATGTGATCAGCGTTGAGATACCAAGTGATCAGCGTTGAGATACCAAGTGATGTTAAATCAAACATTCTGAAGGATCGCATGAGACGCGCAGGGGCGGTTCCACGCATATAGTTGTCAAATTGGTGTATATTCTATTGTCCGGCAACAGCTAACGAAACGATGTTGCCTGAAGTTTGCCTTTAGAGCAGGGTTTCTCAACCTTTTTTGCCGCGCGTACCCCATGACTATTCTTTTTGATTTTGCGGACGCCCAAGTAGCGGAGCCGCCGCCCAGGGCCAGCGCTCAATGCAAAGAAGTTTTTATCGATAATGTTAAGGTCAGCTTAAGAGTCAAATCACTCGAATTAATAACATTTGCAGAACTTATTTTTGATTTTACATCTTATGCCATTTTTACCATAGTATTAGTTCAACGCCAAAACAAATGATACCTAAATTGTAATTATTTCTCATTAACTTATAAGGATAGCTAAAAATTACCCTTTGTTTAATATCATTCAATAACTATTCGTTTAACAACATTTATTCAACCTGTATAGTTATTAAATAGCAAGTAATCACTTGGAGAAACAAAATTCTCTAATTTTTTTTATCTTTATGTTTTCTTGTTTCCGCCATTACTAATTCTGATTTCGCGTACCCCTAAATGATCCTTCGCGTACCTCCAGTGGTACGCGTACTACAGGTTGGGAACCTCTGGTTTAGAATTATATTTATATGAATCACTTGCTACAGAAAAGGAACAAAATACTAATTTTATAGGTGACATCAAAAAAAATTTTCACTACCGTCCGTTCTTGGTAAAACAAAATTTAATTTAATTTTTTCTTAAAATGTGAGGTTGTCTTCTAATACATATTTCATGTACATGTTTTACTAAAAACATAACCATAGTCCTTTAAAAAAAGATTTTATGTCTTGGACATTTTTCCTTTCTGCAATTAGCGATTCATATGTCGATAGTATTGCAATTTTGAATGACAACTATTCCAACTAACCATTTTAGAAGTACTAACAGAGAGAGATAGTGCAAAATGTTCGTATTACCATAAATATATCTTACAATCAACCCTCTTATAACACGGTTAATTCGTTCCATGTTATATCGGAAATGTGCGATAAGAGAAATGCCAAAATGCCGTGCTGTACCGGGCCCCCCCCCCCCGGCACTGTTTTTGTATCGTGCAGGGCTGGTTGCATTCAGGGTTTATCCGGAATTTCGGATTTTTTTTACCTTCTCAAGGTTGGAATTTCAGGATATTTTTAGATTCGCTATCTGTCCCAAATTTTTATTTAGAAAAAATATATTTCCAAAAAAGTATTATAATTTTAGATTATATAAAAATCAATGGAATAGAGAAGTGGCGAATTATGGGGCTGCAGCCCCCCCTCCCCTCCAGAGCTAAACCCAAATTCTTAATTTTTTTTCAAATCACTTCACCTATTTGCTCTTAATCTCTCTTTAAAAAAATAAAACGTGGCAACATTGCTTTCTGGCCTGACAGGATCGAAAATTTTCTCTCTTTTGTAGTCGTTCTACTCGTACTTCACTTGTAGCGTTAATGCGATCGAAACATTTTTTGGCTAATTATTTCATTGTGTTTTTATTAAATTATCGAATGTATTGTTGTATCCTTTTTTATTCTTATTGTCAGGTGAGTAAAGTTAAAGTGTTTTCACTTACAAAAACAATGAAGTCACAAGGACACAAAAATTTTATGACCTAACCCCCCCCCCAACAAAAACCGGGGAATAACCACTGGAGTAATGAAACTTGTCGAAGTAAATAAGTGAAAATCCATTTTTTTTTAATGTGAATGTTTGTGCATCAAATTAACAATCTGAAGTTATTCGAAATTTTGTCGGATTTTTACAGCACTCTAGTTTTTTTGGATTTTTGAAATGTATTTGCAATTACCCCTCATCGTGTAATATGGGAACCTTATCAGAATGCCGTGTTGTAAGTGGGTTGACCGTATCGAACCAAAAGATTTGTTCTATGAGCCTTTTCAAACAATGGAAACAGATCCTTGAACAGAAGGAAAATGATCAGCACTTAATTTATCTATACGGTAGTTATTTATTCCGCAATACCAAAAATACTTCAGTACCTTATTTCTGTTATTGATCCGGTTGTGAAACAAACTTTCGCAATGGTGCACGTAAAAAAAAATGTTTCTATTTTCACGCGAGAAAATATCTCTTCTTTGGACAATCATTTTCTGATATTGGTAAATGAGTCGTAACTTTAAATTGTTTGATTATTCAGCACAATATTAATTATTTAATAGTGTTCCATTAATGGTGTTCTGTTGAATACAGCTCATATCACTTGGCTCATTTTATTTGACACTGTAAATAACATTGGAAATCAGTTAAAAAGAATTAACTGAAGAAATGCATTATTTGTAATTTAGAAATAGTATAATGAGATGCATAGCTGTGACAGATATGCGAAACGCTAACTGAAGAAGGGAGGGGGGCTTTTTTTTCTTCTTCCACGGGAAAAAGTTGGCTTTTCCGGTTTCGTTAATTTCCTTCTTGATTGATGTTCATTTTTTTTTCTTTCTCAATCATATTAAAACGGGAAATTATTTCTAAGAAGTATATTTTTAACAATATTTCTACTGAAAAAAAAAACGAGTAAAAAAGAAAAAAAAGTTTGAGGAAGCTGTTCGATCATTTAAATTTCAAAGTACAATATAATTGACGGATTCGGCTAAGCCATATACTGACATATAAAAAATTTAAATGAGCACATTTCCCATGAGGATTAGTATAATTTGGAAGTGAAATGGCCTGTTGTGGCTTTTTTAAAGAATTATACGAAAGGATGTTAAGTTTGTTGCTAATGCTCTTATTTTCTAAACTCGCCCCAGAAACAATCTTTACAAATTTCAATTCTCACTTCATTGCAATTTTCTGTTTCTCGAAACTGCATCTCGGGACAAAAACATTCCTGTGGAGTAGGGATGGGAAAAACTTACCCGTTTAAACCGAAAACCAGTTTTTTATTTTTCGGTAAAACCGTTTTTTCTCGGTTATTTTTTTGTCCTGTTCATAACAGGGTAAAAATACCGGTTCGGAAGATAGGCTCGATTTTAGGTTCGATTAGACTAAAATTTGCCAGGTTATGAATATTTGAATTTCATAATCTTTGGTAAACAACCGGTTCCTCGCGGCGTCTGTTGGTTGGCGGATTATTGGAAGAGTCTTGATGAACAGATAAATATTGGCCAATGGATTAATTTCCTGTAAAAACAATATTAATAAAACAATTTGTCTACAAACGGCGTTTGTTTTTTTATAAAGAAAAAAAAAACCCGAAAACCGGTTATTTCGAGCGGTTATAACCGCCAGGTTAAACCGGAGGTGAAAGAAACCTGAATAAAAGAAAACCGGTTATTTTGCAATAACCGACATACCTACTGGGGAGGGAGGAGATGATTAGTCACGTGATCAAGAAATCTCCCTAACTTGACTTACCGAAACGGAGAGCAGTTTTTAGAAATTTGAGGCGCACTTTTTCCTTTCTTACAAATTTTTAATTGAGTTTTTATCATGATATTATAGTTATTTTCGTTATCAAATGTATTCGTCATTGTTTTGTCTTCTTGAAAGATTTTTTAAGGTGATTTCAATTTAATCAGTAGTTTGATTCAAGACCGACAGATTTTCATAAAAAATGCCTTTTGAAAAGGTCTAGGCAGTAATTTCTCAGTCATACATGGAAATTGAAATTACTGTGTATAGTTAAGAGTTGTGTAAACTTTTTGTAAACTGAATAGGTTGAAAATTATATTATTGTCACGAAATTATGAAAGTTAGACGAAATTACACTTATATAACCAAAACCATACGGACTATCAAAATGTTCGCCGGTGTGAATAGTGCTAATAGAAGGTACGAAAACGTGTAAATTTATGTTCGATGATGATTACAGATGTTATATTGATGTTTCCGTTCGTTTACTCTCTTTTTCATAAGTATTAAAAAATTCAATAATTTTAAATTATTATAATATAATATGTTGGTAATATTTGAGTTCCTCTGCTCACATATATTTATAAAATATGTGGAAAATATGTAATAGAGTAAAATTTCTAGCGAAAATTCTTTATAAAACAAGTTGAAAATATGTAATGGAGTCGATTCTTGCAGGCGTAAGGCAGGTCACGCCAATTTTATTTCGAAACGCATTACTCACCTTTCAGGAAGAAAAAGTAAGGGACATCAAACCGAGTGCAAGACAACGTGCAGTTAGATGTGCATTTATGCTTGTCATGTGACTGTGGTGTCACACGAATCGTTCCCACTTCTCATGTTTCTCAAAATGCTAACAGGTGTCGTCCTCGTCATCTAACTGCGGTTCAAAATTACGAGGCTCGTCCCAAAATAGCTCTCGAAAATCCCTTGATTCAAAACGAAACGTTAATATAACTCAAGTAAACTCAAAATTGTTAATATTAAATGGGAATGCAGACCGCACCCTGGCTCTAGGGAGCGAATTTTTGACGTAGACTTACATCCCTCCATAGTGGTCTAATGGGGTGTCGGGAAAGTAAAAAATTATGACGCTTTTCGTGGCAAAGTTAAACGCTTATAGCTCCACAACCAAATAACATAGAGAGTTGGTTTTGGTATCATTTAACAGAGAAAGGTAGACATTGAAGATTGCAAAAATTATTTTAGAATTTGTAATTACGGTTTAGTCACAGTCGAATTACAAAGTTGGTGAAAATCACGAAAAACTTTGATGACGTCGCAGCGACCTATGCGCGCGCATGCGGACTAAGGCAATTCAGTCATCGCTCGCGCGAAATATCACTCAAGAATTTTTGAATTACGTCGAATTTCGTGCTAAAGTTAAACGCTTATAGCTCCGGAACCAAATAACATAGAGTTAGTTTTAGTTTCATTTAACAGAGAAAGGTGGACATTTAAGATTGCAAAACTAATTTTAGAATTTGTAATTACGGTTTAGTCACAGTCGAGTTGCAAAGTTGACGAAAAT
This sequence comes from Araneus ventricosus, assembly GCA_013235015.1. Classification (NCBI taxonomy): domain Eukaryota; kingdom Metazoa; phylum Arthropoda; class Arachnida; order Araneae; family Araneidae; genus Araneus; species Araneus ventricosus. The sequence continues at coordinate 17,855 of BGPR01025851.1, forward strand.
CAGAGGAATTTTACATAGATAGAGTCACATAGTCACACTAGACTAATAGTCACTATAGACTCTAAAGTTAATAGTTGTTACTGTGAAAGACCGAAATTGGAGAATGTCAACTTTCACCGGTGACATGACTATGTGAATGTTGACATTCACCGGTAACATGACTATGCGAATGTTGACATTCACCGGTGAAAGTCGACATTCTCCAAATTTCGGTCTTTCACAGTAACATAGTCACATAGAACTACTTTAGTCGCAGTTGAGTAAGGTAAGTAAGTCTACGCCCCTCAATCCCAATGGCCGTTTCGCAGAGACAGCCTCCCGTCGTTTTCTGTCTTTATTTATTTATTGTACTTTTAAACATCAAATCTGAAGAGGATATGTGTTGAATTATTTCTATCAGCCTTCCATAATTGGACTTTGTTTAAAAGCGCATGTATATTTCAAAGTGTGTGCAGATGCTTACAAAATACTAATCTAATCAAATATTACTCAACGTATTATTAAGAAAGGTTCCTGAAATTCTTTTTCTAAGCAATCAGTTTCGATAAGATTAATTGCTTGAATGGTTGCGGTAAAATAACAGCGTTTTTGTATGCTTAGGTGAAACTGGAAAACAAGTGATAATAACAATAAGAAATTTTGCTTCGCTTTATTTTTAAATCAAAGCTTAATATCTACTCAGCAATGATAAAAAATTAACATATGAATTTAGAAAACAGGAATTAATGTTTTAAATAAGGTAACACACGAAAACATTTTTTAAAACTATTTTATGACAAATGATTATACATTTTATACAAGCGGACAAAATCTGATTTTCAATTTCTCTGGTGGATATAATATCAATGACAATTTGATTTGAATCCTTTGCTTAAATTTCATCTAATCTAATTGCATTTTTGCAGTATCTAAATTAATATTGTTACAAAAGGGCAACCTGATTATTTATTAGTACGTTCTGTAAGTAAAATTATGCATAATAATTTTACTGAACGTATGAATGTTAAAAATTCCTTATGAATGTGGTTCCCTTTTCTAAATTCTTGTATACGAAGTATAAATAGATAAAATTACATACATGGTTCCCACGGTCTTCGAAAACTCCTTCAATTTTATTTTCCTTACTCAGGGCCCTGGAAAAGTACTTGATTTTTCGTTGGTTCCTTGAAAAGCAAGCAAATTGACAATCCAATATTTTTTGGGACAGAAGAGAAAACCATTTTGTAACTTGGTTTTGCTTTGAGAATTCCACCACCAGAAAAAGAGTGTTTATATGGAAATACCGTCAAACCTCTATCTTTTATATTCAAAGACAGTTTAATTTGACAATAGAGTAAAAGCTACAGAGGGTATTTCTCCTTCGAGGAAAACAGTCCTGCAGTTATCCTAATGTGTTTTGAAAATAACTGATATATTTTAACAGAATTTTGTTTTAAATACCAATAACCGATTTTCTCTGCAATGAAATCTGTTTTCAAAATGTATCTTGTTTAATTTCATAAAACCAGGGAAGTCTATGTTCATGTGAAGACAATGACTCCAAAACTTAAATAGTTAAATGGATAAAATTTGGTACACAGTTTTACCATTAGAATTGTAAATCCGTATCAATTTTTTTGATTTCAAAAATAAAAATGCAAATGATTAATTTGATTTAAATTTGTCATTTGAATTTTTATGTCTAAAATAAATAATTTTATGGTCCTTTGAATTTTCTTCAAAAGGTCCTTCAAAGTCCTCGAATTTTTTCCTTCAATGAAAGTGGGACTCTGTATATATGGTCGGAATATTCAACCTCCAGATTTTGATGATATTAGAAGCTTTAGACTTCCCCGAGTCTGACAAACCATTTTCGGAATGATGTCTGTACAAGACAGCGAAAGGAACGAAAAGAGATAGACAAATGAAATTTGGTTTACGTTTTCTTAACCGAAATTGTAGATCCGTCTCAAATCTGGATGAAATCCAGAAGAAATACTCTTCCTATGAAGGTCTTCCTTTTCTCCAATATTGTACTATAAATCAACTCAAAACGGAATTATATACAGTTTTAATTGCTTGATTAATGCGTGTTGTTCTCTCAGCCAAGAAAATATTACATACTTTTTGAAATTATTTCATTTACTTACAAACAGCAGAGGAAAGATTTTTAATGAACTATGAAGCACCATTTATATATCGTTTCATCACAGTCTCGATTAATTCATAACCATTGTACTGTTCAGCAACGGATTCCGAGTTACTACCACTTTTGGACGATTTTACACCGGAAAGGGGTGTCTGGCAATGAGTCATATGAGCGCATTTCCGGAGTTCTTTGTTAGATCACGCTCAATAAAATGTAAACATCACCCTTCCATTCTTCACTTTCCCCCTATTTTGATGAAAATAACTCCGTCCGGCGCATGCGCAAAAGATTTCCGAATCCGTTGCTAATCAATAATGATAAAGTACTTCGTTTATCCTGTGCAGAGCTTCAGTTATACGTATTTGTCTGTCCGCCACGAGAATTGTCGTCGCCAAATTGTCTAGTTTACGGCGGTCGCTATAGAAACGGGTTAATATAAGAAGAATCCATTCCTAGTAGTAGAAGTTCATTCAAATGTCTTCCGCTGTAAACTGGCGCCAATAATTAAAAAACCCTGACTTCCGTTGGATTCCTCATATTCGAAATGGATCTTCCCTAGCATAACCAGTTGCTATAGCGACTGCCGTAAACTAGGCAATTTGGCGGCTACAGTTCTCCTGGCGGACAGACAGTAATGTGACCATTCCTCCCGTTTTGAACGGGACAGTCCCGTTTTCTGGAAGCCTGCCCCGTTGTCCCCAGCAGGGTTGCCATATTGACCTTTTTAAGGCCAAATTAGGGAAATTTGGCCTTTTTCAAAGCCCTTGGCCTCAGGAATTTTCATTTGGCCTTAAATTCATTTTTGGCCTTTTTTTGGCTTTATTTTCATTAACGACTTTTAGAACAATTTTTAATTACTTAATCTATTGTTTTTAAATAAATTTTTGATATTACACATTTCAAATGATATATAATGAGCTGTCAACCGAAATAGCTCCCGAGTAGAACAAGGGTGTTTTAAATTTATTTCTCTTAAATTTTAGTTTAATAATAGAACATTGAACATATGCCTATCAAGTGGGATTCGTTTTCATGAAGGATAGCTGTTTTTCTAATCGCAAATGACGTTTTCAATCAAGTCAAATTTGGCCTTATTTTTAAGAAGGTTTGGCCTTATTTTGCTATTTTGATCTGGCAACCCTGGTCCCCAGGCACAGATCCGGGACGCCCAAATATTCTGTTTGCAAAAAGCGAGCAACCCATGATAACAATTTCAAACAAGAAGGCTCCAAAAATAAGAAAATCGGACGGCAATGTCTAGTAGCCAGGTGATGACCGAGCAAGCCTTATACGTGTCACACATGTAAGTTGGTTAGAAGCCTCCTGTATCGCACTTAGTTCTAACTTCATCACCGCGCATGAAGTGACAAAACAAAACACTGGGACTATTTAAACCGAAAGTCGTCGGGTGGAACTGTTCAAGCACTTTCACGACAACAATTTAAACCATACGAGCTTTCGTATAATTGTTGAATATATTCTATGTCTGCCCGGCATTAATTCACCCGTAGAAGGGGTCTTTTTTCTTATGAATAAGCTGTGGACGAGCTAGAAAACACAGTTGAAAGGCGCAATTTATAAAGCAACGTTAATTACCGAAGTGAATGTTAAGAAATCCTGCCAGGAATTTCATTTTTTTAAATCAACACCAAATACACTGAAACAAAAATGTGTTCTTCAAAAAAATGCAATATCACATGAATTATCTGTTTCCACGTGTTTATCCCGGCCCTTTTCATTAATAAATAAAAAATGAAGAAATATGTGTTTTCTTAAATTCACATAATATCACCTAAGAATTAAAAAAATCTCCCCTTTTGAGGGGGCGAAATAAATGGTCACTTTAGTTATACGTCGTTTCCCCCTTTTCTGAAGTTCGCAGATTTTCTGCCTCGATCATTATTTTGCATTTCCCATTATCTTAAGATTTTTTAATTAAAGCTTATTAAACGTCTACCTGCATGCACAAAAATCATATAAAATGGGAAATGTGTAATTATAAGGTGACCAATCG
>BGPR01025852.1:1815-21771 GCA_013235015.1 Araneus ventricosus
CATTGCTTTGGTTCGGTACGTATTGCTCCAGTAACTTACAGGTACTAAAGTCTATTCTCACTGTATCAGATTCCGAGGGTCAAGATTAACTCACAAAGTTCGCAGAAACTGTCGAAAATAACTTCTCCATTCACTTGGAGACATCAAACTCCGTAAAGAAATTCAGCAGCTCTTCCATAATCCCGATTCCCTTTCAGCGATGGAACCACTCTCCAACTACATGTGTCCTTTTGGGAAGAAATGAGGTACAGAGTGTAATCAGTAACACATTTCCCAAAAAAGTCAGTTCCTCTCACTGTGTGGTGAATTGGGTCAAAGTTGACTTATAAAGCATGCAGAAACTGTCTGAAATAAGCCTCCATTTATTTGAAGACGTAAACTCAATTCATAACTCTTCCTTTTAAAGCAGTTAGAGCTTCTCCGACTGTTGCATAATTTTGCAAGGCTAATTACACGGTTGCCACACCTGGTTGCAGGTCTAAACCAATGTACCATTACCCAAAAGTCTATTCCTTCACTGCATCGAATTCGAGGGTCGAGAAAGAGATTAACTCACAAAGTTCGCGAAAATTTCTCGAAATAACTACTCCATTCACTTGGAGACATCAGAGCTCCGCAAGAAAGTTCGGCAGCTCTTCCTTTAATCCGATTCCCTTTCGGTGATGGAACCTCTCCAACTTCCCACATTGTGTCCTTTTTTTTTGGGAAAAATGATTACAGAGTGTAAATCCAGTAACATATTTCCCAAAAGTCAGTTCCTCACTGTGTGGTGAGATTCTAGGGTCAAGTTGACTTACAAAGCATACGAAACTGTCACAAATAGCTTCTCCATTTATTTGAAAGACATCAAACTCAATTCGCCAACTCTTCCAAGCAGATTGGAAACTCTCCGACTACATTGCATAATTTTGCGAGAGCTAATTACACGAGTTATACACCTGGTTACGAGTCTAAACCAGTAACACAATTACCCAAAAGTCTATTCCTCACTGCATCGGGAATTCGAGGGTCGAAGAGATTAACTCACAAAGTTCGCAGAAACTGTCGAAAATAACTTCTCCATTCACTTGGAGACATCAAACTCCGCAAGAAATTCGGCAGCTCTTCCTTTAATCCGATTCCCTTTCAGTGATGGAACCTCTCCAACTACATTGTGTCCTTTTGGGAAAAGTAATTACAGAGTGTAATCCAGTAACATATTTCCCAAAAAGTCAGTTCCTCACTGTGTGGTGAATTCTAGGGTCAAAAGTTGACTTACAAAGCATGCAGAAACTGTCTAAAATAGCTTCTCCATTTATTTGAAGACATCAAACTCAATTCGCCAACTCTTCCTTTTAAGCAGATTGGAAACTCTCCGACTACATTGCATAATTTTGCGAGAGCTAATTACACGAGTTATACACCTGGTTACGAGTCTAAACCAGCGTGCTTTTCTACATTACCCAAGGATCTATTCCTCCTGCATCAGGGGAATTCGAGGGTCGAAGAGATTAACTCTAAAGTTCACCCAGAAACTTGTCGAAAATAACTTCTCCATTCACTTGGAGACATCAAACTCCGCAGAAATTCGGCGGCTCTTCCTTTAGTCGATTCCCTTTCCCAGCGATGGAACTCTCCAACTTTATTTATTGTCCTTTGGGAAAAGTAATTACAGAGTGTAATCCAGTAACACATTTCCCCAAAAGTCAGTTCCTCGCTGTGGTGAATTCTAGGGTCAAGGATTGACTTACAAAGCATGCGAAACTGTCACAAAATGGCTTCCTCCATTGTTGAGACATCAAACTCAATTCATAACTCTTCCTTTTAAGCAGTTGGAAACTCTCCGACTACATTGCATATTTTGCGAGAGCTAATTACACGAGTTATACACCTGGTTACACGAGTCTAAACCAGTAACTTTTACCATTACCAAGAGATCCTATTCCTCACTGCATCGGGAATTCGAGGGTCCAGATTAACTCGAAGTTCGCAGAAACTGTCGAAAATAACCTCCATTCACTTGGAGACATCAAACTCTGCAAGAGATGCTGCGGCTCTTCCTTTAATCATTCCTTTCAGCGATGGAACCTCTCCAACTACATCATCGTTTGGGAAAAGTAATTACATTAGTTATACGTCTGTTTACAGTCTAAACCACTAACAATTCCTAAAATTCGGTTCTTCACTATGTAGTGAGGAATTAAATGAAATGTTAAATTCTAGGGTCAAAAGTTGACTTACAAAGCATGCAGGGAACTGTCTAAAATAGCTTCTCCATTCACTTGAAGACATCAAACTCAATTCACTATCTTCCTTTTAAGCAGTTAGCTTTCAGCAGTGGAAACTCTCGACTACATTGTCATTTGCGAGAGCTAATTACGATTTACACCTGGACACGAGGTCTAAACCAATGCCTGTGCAAAGTCTATTCCTCACTGCATCCCAGAATTCGAGGGTCGAAAGATTAACTCACAAAGTTCGCAGAAAACTGTCGAAAATAACTTCTCCATTCACTTGGAGACATCAAACTCTGCAAGAAATTCTGCAGCTCTTCCTTTAATCCGATTCCCTTTCAGCGATGGAACCTCTCAACCATCGTATCGTTTTTGGGAAAAGTACGCATAATTGCTGTAACGTCTGTATTACGTTCAAACCACTAACACAATTCCCCAAAGCTCAGTCTTCACTATGTGGTGAATTAAATGAAATGTTAAACAGGGCAAAAGTTGACTAGCAAAGCATCAGAACTGTCTAAAATAGCTTTCCATTCACTTCAAGACACAAACCCACCGCCAACCCCTTCCAGTTTCTAACAGATTGCTTCAGTCGGTGGAACTCTCCATATCATTGTATCATTATTTGCGAGCTAATTACACGAGTTACCAATTCCTGGTTGACGGTACAAACCAGTAACACAATCAAAGTCGCATTCTGACTTCCCTGCTTCAGGTTAATCGTGGCGGTTCCTTTAAGTTATTATTCTAGTTGCCCTGAGTAAACACTCTTTGTCTTCGAAAAATGATTCCCGCGCTGTCCACATCCTCCAATGGTCGTTACTGCTCTCTCTCTATTATCCCTGATTCCAATTATTCGACGCGGAACACAAAGACGCTTGTCACGTCAAGCAAAGGCAGCAAAAGAGCGCAAGAATGTTTCTAACCCAAATAGGATTCGTCTGAGGGTCCTTCTGGCCGCTTCTTTCTCGGCAAGAAGCGTCGCGAGGTTACCGAATGCGAAGAGTTGAAAAATCTTTTCATTTTCCCCTCTTTCTCTTCTTTTTAACGCTGTTAAGATTCGCAGCTTATCAGGAAAGAAAAGTTCTCATTGCGGTGGCAAAAGATCCCCATCGTGTTCTCCGATCAGATGCAGGCAGTGTCGTTCTTTTGTCTCTCTGGACGAAGAAGGTTTCATGTCTCGATTTTCCACATTACTCTCCGCTGCCCGTAATGCACCTTGCTTTAATGTTTCGACATAAAGGAGTAATCGACGACGTGATTCGGAACTCACGAGCGTCCGAGATCACTTTCACGGCCAGATTTACGGGGGTAACGGTCCCCACACGTGCTGGAAGGATTCTATTTCAATCTTTAATTGCAGGCTTCTATTGTAAATGTGCTGATGATTGGAATCTTGTTGACACAATCTTTCTCTAAAAGGTCCTCGCGCCATCCCTCAGTACAGTGAGTAGTGATTGTCTTTTACTCTCCTCGTATACAAAGAGAAATATTGTAATGTCAAAAAATTCGAACCGAGATTTTGATAGGATCTCCACGTTTTAGAACCTCTCTGAGTTGAAAAACACACCTTTTGAATTATGTCTGTCTAGATTGACACGATAACCTGAAACTATTAGGGGCATGGGATGAAATTTGGTATGTGGGTCATTAAACATATAATTTGTAGGTTTCTTTCAATTTCGGACAAATCCATCGAAGGGAAGTCTGTCTGTCTGATGTCCGAAGTCACTTGTGAACACTATACTCAAAAACTTGAATAGCAGGATGAAATTGTGTAGGCACAGTTTTAACGTCATGAGTAGGTCCGTGTAAAATTTTGGGCCAATCCGTCAAAGGTTGATCTCACCTGTCGGTCTGTATAAGCGCATCTCCAACAGTCCGCTATTCCAGCGCATGTATTGAACCGCAATCTTCTTTCACTATATTTATTGACTCAGTCTTGCGTTTTTTCATCCGATTCTCCATGGCGTACTTGAGGTAGCAATCTTGACTTTAGGAAGATTGTCCTTGAGCAAGAAAGAGTAGAAATCGGTATTCATTTAATCGAACGCATCTCTCAAATTTGATTTTTGCCTAAATATTTTCTGATAGTCATTGGATCCTGGGTTACAATAGGTTCGAATTTTTTTATCCACGCGGGGGGAGGGGAAACAGCACCTTTTTCGAGAAGTATTCGAGAAAGTTTAGGGGAGACCACTCCCGCTAGTTACTTTCTCGTATACGAAGAGAAAATATTGTAATCGTCAAAAAATTCGAACTCGAGATTTTGACGAATCTCCACGTTTTAGACCTCTCTGAGTCCGAAAAATACAATTTTGGAATTATGTCTGTCTGTGTGTCTGTGAACACGATAACTCGAAAACTATTAGAGCTACGGGGATGAAATTTGGTATGTGGTCTTTAAACATGATTTGTAGGTTTCTATTAAATTTTAGACAAAATCCGTCAAAGGGAAGTCTGTCTGTCTGTATGTCCGAAGTCATGCGAACACTATAACTCAAAAACTTGAATAGCTAGATGGATAAAATTTGGTACACAGTTTTATCGTCATGAATGCAGGTCCGTATAAAATTCTGGGCCAATTCCGTCAAAGGGTTGACTGTCTGTCGGTCTGTATAGTTTACTATTGAAACCAATCCGGTGTCTCCACGCACATGCGTACTTGAAGCAGTCTTCTGTGCAGGCGAAAGTAGCGAATTACATCAGTTTGTCCTTGAGACGGCAAGAGTGAAACCTAGCAGTGTGCGATAGATATGCGTTTTAATCGGCAGGCATCGCTTTGAATTTGATTCTTTACCTAGATATTTTTCAATCACTATAATGAAAAACCTTCTGATAGTCATTGGATTCTGGATAACAGTAGGTTCAAATTTTTTTAGCCACGCGGGGAAGGAGAAACGGCATCTTTTTGGGGAAGTATACGAGAAAGTTTAGGGGAGAAAAATCCCGCTGGTTCACTCTCGGAACTTTACTATTAAGGATGAAAAAAAAATCATCGTTGGCAAGTCGGAAGGCAAAGCTAGATTATTTTTGTCTGGAGATATTAGAGTCTCAAGAATGAAAGAGGGTGGACGAGACTGCAAATGACGAGAGCTTTTCAACAAGGATAACTTGCATACGTTAAAAGGCAATTTAAGTTTGTGTGGGAGGAATCATTTTTCAGCTCGTAACTTCTATGAAATTGCATCTATCAAAAAACTTTAAATACAAAAGTTGTTCGTTATGATAAGGCAATATTTTGCCTTATTTGAATTTTCTTTCTATCTTCAGTCGTAAGGAATTATGGGGAAATACAAATTTCAATCCCCTACCGTTTCTACCGCCTTTGAGCTTGATAGCCTATCTACGAACTCGACCGAGATTTTTACTATCCTTACAACATATCCCTCGCCGGTTAAAATCCAAGCAAAATCAATCACTCTAGTTATCGTGTTCATAAGACAATATGGGCAAAACGTTATGCTTATATAAATATGCCTATATATACCTAAATATATATATAGCATCTGGTTCTGAGCTTTCTTGTTAGATACAGTGAAACCTTTCTACAGCGGCCACTCTCCATTCGGAGAAAAATTGGTCGCTCAGAGGGGGTCGCTTTAAAGGAGTTCCATGTTTGGAAGTGCAAAATATATATTTAAACAAGTCCTAATTCATTATATCTGATAAAACGTATTTTTAGAATAATCTTAAGAAAAAAGTTTATTTTTTCCATTTTTTTTTTCTGGAAAAAGATACAATTTTTGCTTGTTCCGATCTTTCAGCTTTTCTGGATGTAACTTTTTCAATTTTGATCTTTTTTAATTGGAAAAATAAATCCCTAATCGTTTCGTCTGCAGTTGTTGATAAATGGGCAATAATATCATCTTTCTTTCTCTAAAGTTTATTGAGCTGAAAGTTTCATTTGCTGGTGGACGCAACCCATATCAGCAGCCTCTTTGTCAGAGTCCGAATCAATCTCTGAAAGGCACAAATGAGCTCTTGAATGTCCAATCCCGGTAGAGGCCGAAGCTAAGTTTTCTCTTCACAGTGGGAAAGGAATGATGAATTTCGATCCGATTTCCGGTGCTGTTTTTGAGTGTTTGAATTTTTTGTTTTTTCTTTCATCCTTTTTCACTTAATAAAAGGTCTAAGGTCAGACAGACAAAAAGAATGTAATTCATTGAAGTTGAACGGCCACCAACCCGGCCACTTAGAGGGGATTTGAGTGGCATAATAACATTATGTCAATGGGCCAAAAATCCCATGCCAAATAAAAGTGGCTGTCGAAAACACATATTCGACAGCTCCTACATAATTATGTAGGGGTGGTCGCTTATAGAAGTTTTGCTCCACTCATATATCCATTACCAGAGATAAAGCTTAGGCTTTGAGTTATTTCTTCAGCCCATCATGTTGCTTTTTGCTATTAGTGTTTTGGTTACACAACAATGCAATTCTAATTACGCCTGGTTTCCAACTTTTTGCAACTTAAATAAGTAATGAGGATTTAAACATTCATTAAACCCACGCCTAGGATAGTTTCTTTAAAAGAATGATAATCGAGTTTGCGATGTTGCTCTTATTAAGTGGAAATTTTGCCCCTGCATCATTGTGTTATTTAAAAGTTCATGCAAAAATGATGAAGATTAACATGGAAGTATTTAAATGATAACATGCATTTGAGGAATAAATGTTTGTTCTATCAGCGCAGCATTTATCTTGGTCAAAGAGAACAGATGAAGCGAGTCTTTGTCTTTTGAATTGAAAGAAGGACGTTCTATCCAAAACAATGTTAACAATTGTGATGACGTTTGGCTCTCTTTGCATTGTAAGTTAGACGAAGAATAGAAAACGCATATTATCTTTATTCTTGGCTCATGAAATATCTGTTGTTAGCCCGCAGTGGGAATAACCAAACAGGCTTTAACTCAATTCTTCTCTTTTTAATCTTGATTAGAAAATAAATACACAAAGAGAAACCTAATGGGACTTGATTAACGTGATCTGTAAGCACTGAGGCCTTGCAGGTGTCAAGGAGGATGTTACAGAAGGAAGGGAAGAACCTAACACTAGAAGGGGAAGTTCTAATTCACTTTGATCCGCGCCATCAACTCTGTTGATGTCACCTTTTACTTTTTATACGCTCCTGAAACCCCCGGGCAAAGTTCCCATCACCCTAGCGGGGAATATGTGTTTTCCAGTTTGGAAAACACATGTTTTCTGGCTGTGTTTTCCGGACCGGAAACATGCGTTTTACAGGGAACATGTGTTTTCCAGAAATACACGCCTGTCACTGTAACTTGATTTTTACATCTCTGCTTGGTTGAGTAGGATATTTTCACGAGTGATCCTTATCGGAAACGAATGCTAAGTTAGTCCATCATCTCTTGCTCTATGCGTCATTGTCACATGTATCCGAAACATGATTTGCATAACCAAAAAATTACAACAATAATAAAACGAGGAAAGAGATTCCTTTTAGGGTCCTCTATGCGTGCAGGAAACAAAACTCTATCAATAGAATACTATCATAACAAGGCTTTTAAACTGTAACCATTCCTTGGAACACGTTTGAGATAACTAAAGTTGTTAAGCAGAAGAGAAATTAGTTGGTTCTTAGATGGAGGCTTTGGTCTTTTACCTTTCACGTTACAGTTTTACAATCGTTTGCATTTCGAAATAGAAAGCTGGTGGTTACATAAAATGCAATAATGAGCCTTCTATACAAAGAACCTTGCATTGAAACTGCAACTGGAAGCTATTTGATTTTGTCTTGCTAATATTACTTAGTTAGTAGCAACAATTTTCTGCATCCCGGAAGGATTGTTTCTTTGTTTATTTTATTGACGAATGGCGTGACAGTCATTAACGTTAATCCTCATTAGAGAGATATAGTCAATTCGAGAGATATCGCATTCCCTACGTAATTTCACACAATACCCTAGAATAGTCTTATTAAAAATATTTTTTTAAACTTCTGAGCTGTTTCACTGAATATTTAGTTACCTCATAACAAAGGAAACAAAAACATTAATCTGTTATTTCCTCTTTGTTTATAAGCCAAGGTCTCTTTTACGTACTTAATATCACCGTAAAAAATTTCAATGCCTGAAATTATTTCTTTTATATTTTTTCTATACCAATCTACTTAGTAATTATAATCTTATCCGTCAATTCCTTTGTTTCAACATTTAAGATTCTGAAATTTAATATTTACTATGCCATAAATTTGCTTGTTGAAGAGGAAACAGTCTTTCCCTCCACACAGACTAAGTATTATTATTATCCTCTTTTACAGTGCAATTAGTCCATGAGTGCAAGTATCCATTCTGTACGAATTTAACATGCTAAGGAAATAGTACACACCCACTAAAAAGGTTTGGCCTTTCATTTTGGAGATATTTGATGCTTTGGTTATCTTAGATTTCACTCTATTTTCATTATTTAGAATTTGTCTCTATTATTTTAAGGATGGCCAGGATGGTCCTATGGAATGTTTCGACTTTGGCATTAGGAGGTCTCTGGTTCGAGATCCGATTTTACAAAAGATCCACCAAGTCCGAAAGGCTGCTGTACTTTAAATTTATAGAGATCAATCAACTTATTGCTGGTGTAAAGTGGAGGTTTTTTTTATTTTCCACGCACCCAGGGTGTAAAGTTTGTATCGAGTCAGCGGAAAGGAAAATTCGAATACAAATACAATACAAATAATTGTATAATAATAATAATAATAATAATAATAATAATAATAATAATAAGAAGAAGAAAATATAATAATTTCAATACAAGTTTAATAAAATACAAATACATTTCAAATAATTGTACAATGATGATAATAATAATAATAATAAGAAGAAGAAAATATAATAATTTCAATACAAGTTTAATAAAATACAAATACAATACAAATAATTTTCAAATAATTTACAAATAATTTCACTACAAGTTTAATAAAATACAAATACTATACAAATAATTGAGCAATGATAATAATAATAAGAAGAAAATATAATAATTTCAATACAAGTATAATCAAATACAAAAGCAATACAATACAAACAACATACTTCTTGATAGGAAGATACTTCCATGACAATAAACCAAAATGCATAATAATACATAACAGTGAATAAAAAATATAACAAAAATAGATACATAAAATTTATAAAAATAAAGTGCGGAAGTTTGGAGGGGGGGGTGCCTACTCAGGTGTCGTCCTTGCCATGTAGCCTCGGTTCAACATGACAGATCCGTCCCAAATTGCGATCGAGTAGCTTCAAAAAGGCACGAAATTCTTACTAAACTAAATTGGACTTCATTACTTTAGGGTTATAATAATCTTAAGCAAAGACTCTCATTTAAAAATGCAAAATCGAAATTCACAAATTAATAATTAAATTGCTACTATTATACTTTCATTTGTACATACAGTCGAACATTATGAATATGTTTAAAAATATCGTAGCAAAACAGACAGAGGAAACTTGCATCTTGATTTAATAAATAATTCATTACCTGACCTAACATCAGCTTTATAGCCACGAAAAATTATCAGTGTTCTTTTGTGTGATATTCAGCATCTGTCCAATCACAGAGCGGGCATTTTCGAGGTCATCAAAGAACCAAGATCTTCCCCCACCCCTTTTTCTTCTTCTTTTGTCTTAACCAGTGGGAGTGTTCTCCCCTAAACTTTCTCGTATACTTCTCGAAAAAGGCGCTGTCCCCCACCCCCCCGCGTGGATAAAAAAAATTTGAGCCTATTGTAACCCTGGATCCAATGACTATCAGAAAATATTTAGGTAAAGAATCAAATTCAAAGAGATGCGTTCCGATTAAATGCTTACCGATTTCTACTCTTGCTGGCTCAAGGACAAGTCGCATAATCCTTTCGCGTGCACAGATTGCTACCAGTACGCATGCGCATGGAGAATAGGATGAAAAAAGGCGCCAAGCAGGAGTCAATAAATATCGTGCAGTACGCATGCGCGTGGAGATGGCGGATTCGTTGTAGATGCGATTATACAGACCGACAGACAGTCAACCCGTTGACGGATTTGGCCCAAAATTTTATACGGACCTACATTTATAACGATAAAACTGTGAATGAAATTTTATCCATCTAGCTTTTCAAGTTTTTGAGTTATAGCGTTCACATGACAGCGGACAGACAGACAGGCAGACTTCCCTTAAATGGATTTTGTCCAAATTTTAGCAGAAACCTACAAATTATGTGTAAAGATCGCATACCAAATTTCACCCCCGTAGCTCTAATAGTTTTCGAGTTATCGTGTTCACAGACAGACAGACATAATTCCAAAATTGTGTTTTTCGGACTCGGGGAGGTCTAAAACGTGGAGGTTCGTCAAAATCTCGAGTTCGAATTTTTTGACGATTACAATACTTTCTCTTTGTATACTTCGTATACGAGAAAGTAAAAAGTCAGTCGAATGATACTGGAATTCAGCTACAGCACAATCCCGGGAATCCAAACTAATTGGGGATGATCTCTGTCCGGATTCCGGGGAATTCGAATTATCCGGGAAATTCGGTAAAATGCTCTTGATATACCAAATGCAGTAGAGTATTGACTCTGGGTGCTCTGTGAAAGCGTACGGAAAGAGAATACAGCGATTCACACTGTACAGTGGCAAACAAGTTGAGGGTAAAAAGAAGATATCCATCATACATTATCTATATGTTTTTTCGATTTCGTTCGAAAATGGGGGTGGTGGGGACAGGCGACCCTTGATGACATATCTAGACGTCATAAGCTTTCGTATGAAATGCAAATTATCGAAACCCGTCGAGTGGTTGGGGCTGGTGAACTGTCTGAAGGATTTACCATATTATTCTGAATATATAGATCCCAACGGTTCCATCAAAATGGCGTGTCAAAAATATTGTAAAATACCTATTGTAGGTGATGGAAACTGTTTATTTAGGGCGATATCATTCTGTATTTATGGATCTGAAGACTTTTGTACCGAAATTCGTGAGAAAGTTATACAAAACATTACAACTAGATGAGGTTTATTGAAAGATTTTACAATTTTAAAGGAATCTGTTGTCTACAAAGAATATGAAATTTACCATTGTTTTATGGTCTGTTCCACTGATCTTCACGCAGTAATTAAAACTGAAACCAGTGGGAGTGGCCTCCCCTAAACTTTCTCGTATACTGCTCAAAAATTTGTCCTTTCCCTTCCTCTTGCGTGGATAAAAAAAATCGAACCTACTGTAATCCAGAATGCAACGAATATCAGAAGGTTTTTCATTGCAGATTATAGTGATTGTAAAATATTTAGGTGAAGAACCATATTCAAAGAGATGCCTATGTATTAAAACTTAGCAATATTTATTTTCCGTCACACTCCAGCAAGATCCGCTATTATACGAGCGAACGAAAACAAAACAGGAGATAAAACATATCTATCACAAACTCCGTCTCAAGGACAAAGTGACGTAATCCTCCCGCTTGGTACCAGACACTGCTAAGTACGCATGCGCATGGAGATCAGTTTTGAAACGAATGCTTAACAAGTATGCGATTATACAGACCGACAGACAGTCAACCCGTTGACGGATTTGGCCTAAAATTTTATACGGACCTACATTCATGACGATAAAACTGTGTACCAAATTTTATCCATCTAGCTATTCAGGTTTTTGAGTTATAGTGTTCGCATGACTTCGGACATACAGATAGACAGACTTCCCGTTGACGGATTTTGCCCAAATTTGATAGAAACCTACAAATTATGTGTAAAGACCACATACCACCCCGTAGCTCTCATAGCTTCGGAGTTATCGTGTTCACAGACAGACATAATTCAAAATTATGTTTTTTTCGGACTCACAGGGGGGGCTCAAAGCGTGGAGATTCGTCAAAATCTCGAGTTCGAATTTACGATCTTTCTCTTGTATACTTATACGAGAAAGAAAAGAGTAGTGGCTGAGAGCCTCGAAGCAGCGAGGTGGTAGGTGGCAGTAATACAAAGTGGACACTGGCGCAAAAACCGCCAGAGAGGCGATTAGCTGCTAGTTTGTTACTTAAAAACTGTTTGCATGGAGATAAAATTAAAATAAATAAAAGATATCTGGTTTCGGAAGTTAGAAGCTGAATGATGTGTATCGCTCGATATCTTCGACATCTGACCACGGATCAAAATTGCGAGACCTGTCCAATATATCCGTAGTTTTGCTTATGTTCGGCTTGTTGAGATCAATGTAGGCACCGGTTAATCGAATGTTACGATGAGTTTGGCCTGTTTCCGTTAGGGTTCAATGCATAGGAAAACCGTTGTCGAGGTGTTAGATGCGTTCGGCGCGATTGAGATCAATGTAGGAACCGGTTAATCGAATGTTACGATGCGTTCGGCATGTTGAGATCAATGTAGGGACCGGTTAATCGAATGTTACGATGAGTTTGGCCTGTTTCGTTAGGGTTAATAACGATAGAAACCGGTTAATCGAATGTTACGATGAGTTTGGCCTGTTGCGTTAGGGTTAATAACGATAGGAACCGGTTAATCGAACGCTATGATAAGTATGGCTTGTTTTGATGCAATTCATAACCTGTTAATCGAATGTTACGATGCGTATGTCACGTTAATCTAACTAAAATAAACTAGGCATGACGAAGTTAAATTAATAAGATATTCTGCATTTAACCAGTTCTAGGCGTTTTAACAGTTTTATGACAATTGATTCATTTTGTAACATTTACTTAATACGACATGAGAACGCCTAAAATAAACAAGCACCCACCTTTTAAAGAGAACAGTCGAACCGAGAGAGTTGAAAAACCGCATAAAAATAAATAACAGTCGCAGTGAAGTAAATAAAGACGTTATTCATTCGCTTTCCTTGTCTAGCCGAGCTTTGTATTCTGCTCTCATATTTTAGTTCGATGGATGTTTAAGGAAATTCTTTATTACGTACAAAATGTTTAACACGTGTAATGTCCCAAAGAATAATTTTTCTTTTTCCAGAGTTGTAACAGCCATTTATGTAATAATGAATACGCAGCATGTTGTGCTTGAAACAACATATAATGAAATAATGTGAAAGAAAAATAACAATTCTTTTATTATTTTAAGTATTAAATTTATATAGGTAAGAACAATAGTTATTCGAGAATGTTCCAAATACAGTATACTCTTCATTATCCGGTTTGCGGATTATCCGTGCTCATTCCGGACTCACAAAAAAATTTAAAGAGAAACATTTTTACGCTTAACATGCATGCAAAATCGATGTTGATGTTCGATCGAGAGATTCATTCCGTGAAATTAGTGAGCCGCGACGGCGGAGGCTAAAGAATAGATTTTTTTCTTCCTCCTTTTAATCTCTACCGTTTCAAACCCTAATTTTACGAGAAATGAATCATCCATTTAATGCTAACTCATTCTCGTAGGAACACGCTTCTCCCTGACACGTCATTCTTTAACTTCTTCGTCTTCTTTCACATTTGCACGTGTTCCTTTAGTTTTTGCGTCTTGTTTATCGTCAGTTAGTAGCGTGAAACTTTTTACTGGTAAAAATGAGTGGTGTGAAACGAAAACGAAACGTTTTAAATGTTAAACAAAAATTAGAAATCTTTCAGAAACTTGATAATGGAGAATCAGCTGGTCCTGATGCAGAAGATGTACTAAGTGAGGGAAATACAATTTATCATTCTGCTGCTCTACAATCTGTGGAAAGTTGGTTAGATTATGTGGGGCAAAGAGGATTTGATTACGGTGACATTACTGCGGTTCGTAAAATATGTGTCGATATACGACAAGAGATGAACAAACAGCAGGAACAAAGACGGATTACAGATTTTTTAAGCAGTAAATGTTAAAAGGAAAATTCCTAGTTTGATGTTATACAGCATGCAAAGGTAAGTAATTTTTATATTTTGTACTGATGTTGATTCTTGTTTTAATAAAAAGGAGTTTTTGGATTATCCGTGTTTTTCTGTTGTCCCTGCGATCCCTCCCGGTGATTAACCCGGATAATCGGGAGTGCACTGTAAATACAATAGTAAACATTTTTCAATTTTTTTTGTTTGCTTAAAAGTTATAAACAGTTTTTAAAAAAATAAAACTGTTAACCATGTAACAACTAATTAGCATTCAATGCATCTTTATAATCAAACTAGGAGTGTTGCGTCCCTCCCCCCTACACTTGAGGTGCCTGAATTCAAATATCAGGTTGCCACGTGCACACATGAATTTGATGAACAGCTTGTTCTGATATGAATTTTCGTACCATACCAACCGCCTCACTTGTGATGCTAATGAAATTTCACTAAATAATGATCTTTCTTTTCCAGCCCCACTCAGTACAATATTTCTTTCTTTATATCAATTTAAAAAATTTTAGCTAGGAAAATTTAAAAGGGGAGTTTGAACCCTAAGTCCGAAAATGTTAAATTGGCCACTTCGATGTACCTTTTCTTCAAATCTGTTATAGATGATTTTTCTCATTATACTAAAATGATTTTTTAAAAAAATCAAAAATTTATTTTTTACAAATTTATTTGTGTCAAAATAAAAAATGTTAAATTGACCACTTCGACGTACCTTTTCCCAAAATCTGTTATAGATTCATGTTTGAAATTTTTTATACAAGTACACCTTTCTCATTATACTGAAATGAGCTTTTGGTTAATTTTTGATTTCTTATAAATTTACAAAATATTTAATTAGACATAGTGAAATTTTAACCTATTTTGACACAGAAAAATTGTAAAAAATAAAGTTTTGAGTTTTTTAAAAAAAAGATCATTTCAATATAAGGGGAAAGGTGTTCTTTACTTGTAAAAAGAGTTTCAAACATGTATCAATAACAGAGTTTGAGAAAAGGTATATCGAAACCGCAAATTTCACATTTTTTGTTTTGACACAAAAAAAATTTTGTAAAAATTAAATTTTTGAATTTTTTTAGAAAAGAGTTTTTTTTAAAAAGATGCAATTTACTTGTATAAAAAATTTCAAACAGGAATCTATAACAGATTTTGAGAAAAGGTACATCGAAGTTACAGGGTTAGGGTTAACGGGCTTAGGGTTCCAAATCCCCTTAAGTCTTTAACCCTTTCTGGCGCAAAGTGTTAAAATTCTTGAAATATAACGAAAAAAAATCATGAATGGGTTTCGTTTACTGTCTAGACATAGAATCTACAAAACAATTTTTTTTAACTTGCTCATTCTGAAGGGGGAGAGTCTTGCCCCTTTGGGGATACCCCCCATATGAGGATACTTTTGGGGACAACCATCTTGATACGCTCAACACAAATAATGTTGAAGTTTACAGAAGATAATAAATTAATACTTCAAGAACATTGAAGGAAAATGGTCAAGTGAATTTGCTAAAATTGTGAACGTCAAGAACTCAAAAAAATTCCCATCTCTGATTCAAGTAGTTTAGGTATTATAAATATATATTTATTCCAAAATGAAAGCGATATTTCATTGTGCTGCCATCAACACTCGAAAAGGAGAACTATTAGCTACCTTTTTCTGCAATTTGCAGGGTTTCAAAGTGAAAAGAGATATTTTTTAGAAAATTTCAAAATTGGTGTCCTCTTTTGTGACCGCTGCATCAGAAAGGGTTAAATTTTAGGTTCGAAGATTGTGGCCCATCGAGGCCGTTTTAAAAACGCAAAAATACATAATTATTATGGTTTCAATTTTGAATAGTTAATATGAGCATGTTTCAAGCCACTTTTCTCTTTATATCACCTCTTGACAAAAATTTTCTGTGGTTTAACACGTAAATAACTGCCCAGAGAGAAAGGTTCTTTCTTAGATAAATAATAATTGGAGTGAGTGCGAATACATGTAGGGAGGCTTTTCTCAGCAGCATTTCAATGAAAATAAGGCATGTTTAAAATTTCGGCGGGATGAAATTAGGGCAAATAAAATTACTGAAGATATTGTCAATTGTGTATGGAAAGAAGTTTTAAACGACTGATTTCTGACTGATGTAAATAATTTTGATTTTTAAACATCTTAGAATTACATATATTCAGTGGCGAATCTAGGATTCGGGTCTGGGGGGGGGGGGGGGGGGGGGGGAATAAAAATTTTGTATCGTCGTGATGAATGTAAAACCTCAAGGCTAAAGTAAACCAAAACTCTTTAACTTTACAGACTTTTCTCACCTGACAATAAGAATCTTAAAAAACAATACAATACTTTAGATAATTTAATAAAAATTACAATGAAATAACTAGCCAAAAAATGTCTTCGACCGCGTCAAATCTACAAGTACTAGTGGAATGACTGCAAAAGTAGAAAAATTTTCGAGCCTGTCAAGCCAGAAAGTAATGTTGAAACGTTTTTATTATTTTCAAAAGAGGGAAATTAAGAAAAAACAGTTGTAATGATGTTAAATAAAATCAAGAATTCTGGCTTGTCTCGGGGGGGGGGGGGGGGGGCCCCAAAACCCCCCCCTGGATTCGCCACTGCATATATATTTGCATTAAAATTTCTTTCTAACATTTACATATTTAGCTCTGTGCAACCAGAAGATTTTAATTTTAGTAATTGACAAAAAATTAACTTTAGGAGTACTTGCAATTTCAGATAATCGAAATGGCAAGCGAACGAAGAGAGTTGGGATCACGTATCACTACTTTCCACTTCTTGGGGGTTGGGGACCGGAGGGAGTAGTTTAAATTAAAATTTTAAAGAAATGTTAAAAATTACTAAACACGATCTAAATGCTCTAGTTTTGTTTCTAAAAAAATTATCAGGACTGTTGAATCAGTCATCTAACTGCCAAACAAACTGGCCCACATTGATCTGCATGCAGATTTAAAAGCTGGAAAAAATTGCTAAGAATAATGTTCGGAAATTCCAGCGATACTCGATTTTAATTTGAATAAAATCGAGTATACGGCTCTTGTAAATTAAGGTATCCGACTGTGTTCGGAGACATTTTTTTGAAAAATAACGTATATATATATTTTAATGTTATTTTTCAACTGCATATGTTTTAAAACTATGAAAATATTGTAAAATTAGGCTTTCAAAATAATATTTTTTTTTAAAAAACTGAGAAATTTGAAGAAAAATGACTAAAATATTTGCCTTACGCTAACACCATAGAGAAAATCATATTCTAAATATACATAAATCCTTGTAGGAGTGCATTTTTATGACAGTTATCTGTGTTATGCTCTAAAATATTTCTTGTACTTCAAAATAGTTTTGAGATATAGCTGAACATAGTTACTAAACTGGTAATTTTTCATAAAAAATGCTTTTCGTTTATATTTAAGCACTTAAAAATAATACTTGATTTTAAAATTGGCCTTAGTTTTTAGAGGCGAACATCAAGCATATTACGGAAAACAATCTCAGAAAATTTCATATCTATACTTGAATAACTTTTTGAGAAATCATTGTTACGGTCGACGGTTTTCCTCAAAATTATCATTTCTCAGAAAACACATTTAAAGTTTTCATGCAACATAAAATAATGCTTACAGTTCGGTAATAAAACAGCTGTAACTTCATTTGTAATTCACATAGAGTAAAAAGTGAGACAGTTTTAGAAAGCTGGTTAAACAAGCTACAAAATTAAGTCATAAAAGTTTTGATAATTTCATCAAAAACGACAATTTTAAACCAGTCGGATACCTTAAATGAAAGCACTAAATTAAAGTACCTTGAAATTAATGCAAAAATAAAATAACGATCACGAGGCCTCGGGGCCCAAGGCAGTTGCTTATTCTGCCTATTTGATAATATAGCCCTGGCTTATGACTCAAAGGCCATTATTTGGCCATGGTGGGCCAAACAAGCTAGTGAAATTGTGGAAAGTAGTAAGCCGATATCGTTAAAATAGTTGGTAAAAGTTTAATGAAAAAATTTAAAATTTTGTCATGCTTATCACGAAAAGGTAAATTTGAACAAAGTGTAAAATGGCCTGAAAAGGTCGTCACAGTTGAAGAAGTAGCAATTCATCACACAGCAAAATACAACCTCGACAGAAAAAAAAATCTGGTTCACCTTTCGCACCAGGTGGAGATAGGCGTAATGGGGACGGCCATTCCAACAAGTGGCAAAGGACCCCCACAATCAATACCTCCGGAGAGAGGTCAGTCGACACAATGCGCCCTTAATTAAATAATTGTTGCCCAACGGTCATTAGCAAGGCTTCTCCTCACCCCTTTTGTGCACATCTCAAGGCCTCGGAGAGTAGCTTTTGTGACCAGAGATGGATGGTCGAAGCGAGCAGGAATGCAGCACGCTTGCGCAAGGGCACTAATTAGGATTAGTTTTCACGCATGGATCCCGCTTGCCCCATGAGCTGTTAATGAGCAATGGGCCATCATAATGGCACTATCTGGGAAGCATGCGATAATCTAAAACGGCCATCTTCAGTGGCAGATAAAGAACTACAGTGGAAACTGAATATGCGTTCCTAAGTAAATGCGGATTGCATAAGTTACGAGGAATCTAAATCTCTTAAATAATGAAGAATCGCGATACATGCTTCGGGTATTTGTTTCTTTAGGATGTGTGCAACCTTTACAGAAACTATTACGTCATTGTTGTTTTTCAATCCGAAATAATTCCACGTTTCTTCATTATCATAAAGCGCATCCTTAACACATGCATCGCTGTGGGCGAGTTATTGCAGCCGTTTAGTTAGTTAGTTAATAAACTTTAACTATCTTTAAGATCTTTAGCGCAGGAGAAAGCGGAAATTTATCGCATCACAGCCGTGATAATGGCTTCTTGCATACTTATGATGCTTTTTTGTTTAACTTGACTTCTTTTACCTTTGTTCTTGACTTGTTTCATGTTCAAAGATAGAATTTAGTAAGATACTTTTCACTTCCCAATGCGAAAGAGTTCTGAAATCTTGTACAATTGCCTGTGATCGATGTTAATGGACTTTTTTTAATATTTTGAAATTTTGATTAACAATTAATCGATTAAACTTAATTAAATATTCATTCTAAACAAGTGACATCACTTGGCAATAATGAATTGGAGAAAAATTGATTCAAGCATAAATATACAAAAATCATAAAAACATAAGTGCGTGTTTCAATTTTTTTATATATCAGAGATTGTATGTATTATTACTTTCTCGTACGCACAGAGAAAGTATTTCGTCGACGTAAAAATTCATTTTCCAGATTTTAAGGATTTTTGGCGCTTTGAACATATCTGAATTTGAAAATAAACAATTTTTAGAATTATAATTGTATATCCATCTCTCCATATGTTTGTGAACATGATAGTTAAAAAGCGCAACAATTTAGATATTTGAAAGTGGCATGTTATTCTTATATCTTTATTCAAATGTTAAATTGCATGTTATTCTTATTCTTATATCAAAATTGTAGATCTTCCTCAAATTTTGCACCTCATAATTCATCTGGAAAAGATACTTTTCAGAAGTAAATGCTCGATTTTCTCCAATTACTATGAAGCTAAACAAATAAACGTCATGTTTGCAAGCATGTTTTTAACATTTGTTTCGGAACTCATGTCCAAAGAAAATATTCTATGCATTTTTAGTTATTGTGTTGATTTATAAGCGCGTTGTTTATTCGTCTAGTGAAAAATATTAGTTGCATTAAATTTGAGTGAAAGTTAATATGGCTGAAACAAAAAATAATTCATAAAAAATTGTGGAAATCAGAGAAAATGAAATATGGAAAATTGTTATCATTGAATAGGTGCCATCTTTTAATTAAACGTTTTTGGATAATAGTTTCCAAAATTACGACCAGAAATCATCAAAATTA
>BGPR01025853.1:0-21994 GCA_013235015.1 Araneus ventricosus
TATTCTGTGGCATACCCAAACATCTTATATACTTCGTCAATATTCTGGTGGCATACCCAAAGATCTTATATACGACATCAATATTATGTTAATACTAAAATATTTAACTTTTATATCGATCATCCAGAAGAAGAAGCTATTTTTCAAATGGGCAAGTTTATTAAGGCAAGTTTCTCAGAAACCAGACACACTCTAAGACATCAATCGGTTTGGTTTTTATTCGGTTTTGGTTTGATTCGGTTTTGATTTATTGGCGCAAGAGCCATCCGTTGGCTATATTGCGCTAGTCGAAATGCCAACATCATGTCAATGTAAAATAAAAGATTTAAATCATATCTGAAACAATCAGTGCATAAAAGATTTGTGAAAATTATTCTAATATATTAGTACAAATGAAAGCAAATCAATAATCAGTGTAAAGGAACAAAACTCGCGTAAATCAGATCATAAAATCCAATAAGACATCAATCGATTATATTCGAGAACACTGTCTTCAACCAAAACTGATGCCCCAATTTATAGTACAGGTTTATTCATTCATAACATTATGGTCATTTCAAAATCGAAATGTTTCGAAGGCTCTTTTGGTCGTCCACGATTTAGTCTGAAATGATGTGAGAAATGAAGTTTTCACCTTTCCATAGCCGATAGTAGAATGTCTATTCTATTCAGGTTTGTTTGTCCGGTCATATATTAAGGATGACGAGACGAGAGAAAATTTTACGAGGCACCGAATAGTTTTGAGAGTTTTCTGTAACAGCTGTTATGCTGGTAATTTCACCTTTCAACACAGAGCCTTCAGACTGAGTTGTTTAATTTAACTTT
This sequence comes from Araneus ventricosus, assembly GCA_013235015.1. Lineage (NCBI taxonomy): Eukaryota > Metazoa > Arthropoda > Arachnida > Araneae > Araneidae > Araneus > Araneus ventricosus. The sequence continues at coordinate 826 of BGPR01025853.1, forward strand.
CTTGTTGCTAGCTAGTTCTTGCCGAGACAAATTTTCTAGCCAAGCATTTCGGGACTTTCCGCTTGTAACTGCCAAAAGCAGTTTTGTTGGAAATCTTGCCGCCAGCTGCATTAAAGAGTTTAAGGCCTTTATGAAATTTCGCCATATCATATTGTTTGAAAAGTACACTTTTTCTACTACGTTTGTTCCTTTTAACACTTCGTTTCGCCTTTTGCTTGTGATGTTAGGAAATGAAGTGTTTTAATGTGGAGCATCAACTACATGTTTGCTTTCTTGATTTTTATTGTGTTCGAAATAGTAAAAGTTTGGACGAATTTACGATCCATAAACTTTACAGCCTTGATTTCATTAAAGCATATTGTTACAAGGAAAATTTAAACTTCTATCATTTAAAAAAAATGATTCCTAAAATTTAAGAAAGTACTAGGAACTACTAATTGCGTTTTTTAATATTAAGCCACTCGTGATTCGGGTTTCACCGGATGAAACTGTATTTCGATCTTAAAATTTGAAAACAAATTAGAATACGATGTCAAGATTAGATTCATAATTGTCCAAAATCAGTAGAATGAATAATTGCTTCCTAAATGCATAATTATATTTCATTATTTTTATTCACCCCAGACTTCAGGAGTTTCTCTTATTCCATTTTACAGATTTGTTTCAAATATGGAATAAATAAATACAAAATATACAATATGCATGTGGGATTTTGGTTAGCATGTTTAGTAAGTTTTCCTCAAGATAGAAAGGAGCACGAGTCAGCCGTGAGTAGGTTATATAAACATTTCTCTGTCCATGCGCATATGTTCTGGTACTTTGAAGGAACTTTGAATACGAGGCATTTGACACTCGACAACAAGGGAAGATGGTTGTCTTGGCGAGGGAGCGTTCGTGCGCGTGCTCGGCGAGATCTGCGGTAATGGGCTGGTGACGTAGCAAGAATTTTTTCTATTAAAATGTGTTCTGGTCATTTCTATCTAAATTTGTCCTAATGTCTAAAATGTAAGTATATTGCTTGTTAATAGTAACGCTACTATAAAATCAAATTAATTCGTAAGCCTACTAGTTATTTAAAATTCCCCTAGACAACTCCCGAGCGCATATACCCCATATGCATGTCTTGTATTCTCTTTTTAACATGCTGATTGCCGCTGTGGGTCTCGCAGATCCTCGGATGAGTCGTAAGCAAGGCAGCCGGCAACCTCAGCACCTTTTCTGTTCTGATGGGGATATTCTACTGCTTTCAAAAAGTTACGGAGCTTATTTCATTACGGAAGAATGAATACAACTATAATCTGTTTATTTGGTGTGTCCTGCGGAGTAACTAACATGTGCAATTATGCATTTTGGTCTCGTTTATACAAATATTTAAATGCTAATTACAAGCCTATTTTTGTCACCTGCTCTAGTGCTTTGATCGCTGCACTTTTTCGGAACTTGAGAGTCGTTGCTCTTTGAGAAATTCTTTCGAGGGAAAAGCTACATGGGCGAATTTCAGGGGAACAAGCTGATTGTAGAAGCATCGGATTATGTGATGTTTTTACTGTCAATTTGAAGTCAGGAAGGGATCTATGAGCCCCTGCCTTATCGTGATGGGCCACCCACAACTTGACTTTTTCCGTGACAGGAAGTTTGAAATAGCTATAACTCCGAGCTGTACGTATCTGATATGGATAAAACTTGTTCTTGCCAGTCGGTCACATGATAGTCATCGTTTGTTGTGCGGGAAAGGGCATTTACATTCGGAAAATATTCAAAAAGCTCCGAAATTGCTTGAGCGTAGTAGTATCTTAACCCCTTCAGATGTAGTGTCCGGTATACCGAACATCAACTTTGAACTGCTCCTATTAATTCAATAGTTGATGAAACTACACACTGTTTCTTTATTTGATTCTCGACTTTCTTATTATTATAATCTTTGCAAGAATTTTACGTTTCGGAGATAGAATCATTTCATTTATTTAGTTTTCCCAAAACATTTCCAGAAAATCTTCATTCTCCGCAAAATGGAGTTCGGTGATGAATTTTGTCTTTCAAGTAATTTCTCGTATTTAATCCTTTTTTCCCATTTAAAATGCTTGTACAATATTTTATTATCCTTTAGTAACAATTTTACAATGAAATTTGTGTGATTGTTCATCTTTTTTCAGTTGAAATATCCGGTATCGTCCGGATGCTGGACATAGGATATCACCTACAGGCTCTAAATGCTATTTATAAGAACAGAAGTGCACAGTACACCAAAGGAAAAAAGTCTCACTTCATTATTTCTTAATTCCGACTCAACCACAAGCCTGTTCCCATAATCAGTGGCTTGGGGTTCGTTGTCTGAAGCATGTGTTATCTCCCGTTGTGGGAACGCAAAGAATCTTTGTTGCTAGAAGAAGGAGGAGTGGACTTTTTTGGAGTGGCTCGACCGTTCCGGTGAAATGTCGGTAATTGCTCAGACATCAAAGGTCAGCGAATCGACGGGTAGAGACCTCAGTACAGTATCTACGGACTGTTGTAGGTTGTATACGCGTCGTGGGAACGGTGCGAATGGTCGGATTCCGAAACCAAACCACTGATCGTGGGGAAAGGCTTTACTAGCGTCTTTACGATTGCGATTCGACATTGCGAGCTTCATGCTGATCTCTTGAAGAAGAAATAAAACTCGTGATAAATATAGTTCTTCAAATAAGTTTGGCAGCCAACATATTAATAAATTGTAACGCCCAGTCCTCTAAGTTACCCACTAGAGCATTGTACTAGAGCCGAGACTGATTTCCTTACGGAAGCGAAACTCCTCCATTCGAGATTATTCTTCCTCCCCAAGAGAAAAGATGTGAAGTGAAAACTTTGACGCCAACCAGCGAGTGATTGTCTGAAGCGTTGTGTTCTGACCTGGAGCCGCTCGAGATGACTGAATTGCTCCCCTTTAAAGAATATTAATTTCGCTTGTTCAGTCCTGTATATAGTCTATAAATAATCTGTTTATTTATTCCAGAATTAAATGATGTAAAAAGAAACGAGTGTCTGTTTGTTACAAGATTCATCTCTGATTTACGAAAGATTTGTTTAACATTTTCGAAAAGTATAAGAGTCGAAAACTGAGAAACTTTCACATTTTTCTAACCTTCCAGATTTAGATTATTTCTCTCTAAGGCCATCTTTTGTTATTAGTGGACAATTCAGTGGCAGCTCGTCCATTAAGGCTGCAGAGCTGCAGCACCCCCTGAAATTATGAAAAATTTTTTTTTTGAATTTTTGTTTTTAATCCTATTACGTTTTTTTTCTCATTGAAAATTTCGACCAGCAACGAAAATGGAGGAAAAGAAAAGCGAAAACGAAGAAAGAAGGCAGAAAATACATCAATAAGCAGGAGTTACACAAATCTGATCTGCTGTGGAAGCAGCACTCTCAAGCGTCATAATTCCCTCACTGCGCAACAGCTAAGGGACGCTTCGGAAGACGAATCAAGTATTTCCTCCCATTGTGTTTGGCGGTGGCTTGAGCTGCATTCGATGCAGCCTTTGGCACAAGGTCAACTGTGTGATGTTATTTTGTTTCTCCCTTCCAACCAAAGATGAACTTCGCTCTCTTTATTATTTTTTAACTCGTTTGCCGTTACTTGGTTTCGGTTGCGCTTGCATGATGCCCGACGGAAACTCATCTACTTTATTAAGCATCCGTTTTCTTTTATTAGAAATTGCTGGCTGGAAAAAGATATGTCGATGATTTTCTAAAATACAATGCAGATAATTACAATTAAAAATTTGGGGCTATTTAGAAGTAAATCTGTTTCTTAAAAATTCTATTTTAAATACATTATCTTGAAGGTTTCTTTCTTTTTTTCGAACACTGCTTGTTTTTGAATTGACGAGCCGCCACTAGGACAATCTTTTCTTGGAAAGGAGCAAACTTGAACAGAAAAAACACTTCTTTTACGTTCAGCAACAGATTTATCGAATCTTCCTTCAATAATGACTTGCATCGATCTCCAATAGACAGGACTGCGTGAAGGAAAAAAAACAATAAAAAGTCATTATATCTCTCTCATTCCGTCCTCAAAATCCAGATTCTTAATTATCGTCGTGAAAGGTGGAGGAAAATGGCTTCCAATAATATTATTTCCCAAAATGCGAATCCCGACAATTTCTTTTTCAGAAATTCTTTTTTTTGGTTCATCGAACTCTCAGATAATGACATTATGATTTACTTTAGATATTGAGGGAAAATCATGGCCAACATAAAAGTAGAATTGAATCATGGTCTTTGTTTGATGAGGAAAAAAGGGATATGAAATGTTTTCAAACTGGAATTTCTGTAATGAGCAAATGGATTGAAATGGGTTGTTTCGTAAGGGTAATATAATTTTGCTATTTTGAGAAGAACTTTATATCACTTCGAGTAGTATTTGAACAATTTATCTAATTTAAAAACTGTAGCACAGTTGATAACGGATGTTCAATGGTTTAATGACACAAATTTTATGAATGAAATGAAAAATGATATTATATGCTGCTGATTTCTGAAACTTTATTTATTAATCTACAGACAAGTGCTCAGAATTTAAATTAAGAGATGAAAGGAAAATTTGGATTGATTTAAATTAAGAAATGAAAGGAAAAAAATGGAGATTGTGGGGATTTTTTTAATTTAAAATCATCGCACATTTCAAATAAACCACGGATTTCTAGGAACATGTGGTAGAAAATAATCTCATCTATTGAATGCTTCATTAAAGCAAAAAGTAACTCAAAATAACTATGGAAATCTATTTTCTTGAACATTTAACTATTATTAAACTTTTAACTATATAAACTTATAACTATTTCAAAGTTAAAAATTTTATGTGACTGTTAGATTGCAAAAAATGCAACTACATCATTTTTTGCCTTTACAAGTAACTTTAATTAATTTAAATTTTCGCCACCAAAGTTTCTTTATTATCTTGTGGAATCTTTGGCATCTTTTAAAATTTTAACGGTAATTTTTACAGTTTGATTAAATATCTTAGTTTTCTTATTTATTTTTCTAGTAATTAACTTAATTATTAATTGCTTTAACTTTATATGTCATTTCCTTTAATGTTTCAAGATTTATTAAATTGTAAATTAATTTCATTTAACGGAACTATTTGCTCGCCATTTTGAATCGCGGAGGTTTTTGTGAGTTAACAGTGTAGCGTCATCTGTCTGGAAGGATTCCTTTGTTTTTTTGGTTTGAAGTTTCTGTAGTGAGCGCTCGCATCCTGGAGGTTCTCGAGACCGTTGGGAATTATTCCTTCGGTTCTCGGCCTCTCAGGCGTGCTAACAGGTCTATAAGAGAATGGGTGAGATGTTATAATATGATCTACCAAGGTTAAAAACCAAATACATCTTCAGAAAAGCAAAACTTTAGAAGGAAAATGAAGCGTTGACCGAACCGACTTTTTTTCGTGATCCTGGACCACACCTGAACGACATTATTACAGTGCTATGCAGAATGTGTTAACAGAGGAGATCCCCTGAATCGACGGCTTTCGCTACGTAAAATAAATCTATGATTTATTCATCGAAACAGATTTTATGGCAGCATTAACGTGTTTTTACAACAGCAATTTTCGAAATAATTGTTCTCCGAACAAGTGGTGAATATTGTGGCAGTGGTAGACTGCAATTCAAGAAAATTTTCAAATTCTGCTTGGTCATGCCAAGAGCAGTAGCTCAAAATGGCAGCTGAAAAAGTCTTCGTTCGTCAAAAGAATGTGTGCCCAGTAAAATTACGACATATTACAATTTTCTACTAGGAGAGCTCTTTCTTTAATTTAATTTCGATTTTCTTAGTATTTTTTTAGTATTTTTAAAGCCTGCAGCGCTTTTGTAATAATGTGTAGCTATATTTTCTTTTTTATTTGTTGTTTTTGATGTGTTGGTCGTGTGCATCATAATTGGATATATTTATTTGTTAATTGTGGCAGTAATTGATTTAATTTAAACAATTGTTAAATAAAAAGTTTTAAATTTAAAATTTTGGTTTTGCTTTAATCTCTCTAATTGTTTTCACAACGCAATTGTATCTTATTTTCAGCTACTTCCACTAAAGGCTAATTATTTTTAGGTGCCTGTAAAGGTGTAGCAAAAATTGCATTTTATTGTATTCATGTTTCAGCACCCAAATGATCATCTCATAATTGGAAATATAATATTATTCGTATAATTAACAGTGGACTCACATGAATTTACATTTAAATTAATTACATTTAAATTAATTTTTAAAAATTCGCATTCTTTTTATAACATTTAAAATGTATATTTCTTTCATTTTAAATGCAATACAAACGTTAACTATTTTTAAATTTTCTATGAAATACCGATTATAATAATTTTTTATGCAATTTTTTTACGCGTTTTAGACTTCCCTGAGTCCGAAAAACACAATTTTGGAATTATGTCTGTCTATGTGTCTGTGTGTGAACATGATAACTCGAAAACTAGTAGCGCTACGGGGATGAAATTTGGTATGTGGTCTCTACACATAATTTGTAGGTTTCTATCAAATTTTGGACAAAATCCGTCAACGGGAAGTCTGTCTGTCTGTATGTCCGAAGTCATGCGAACACTATAACTCAAAAACTTGAATAGCTAGATGGATAAAATTTGGTACGCAGTTTTATCGTCATGAATGTAGGTCCGTATAAAATTTTGGGCCAAATCTGTCAAGGGGTTGACTGTCTGTCAGTCTGTATAATCGCATACTTGTTCAGCATTCGTTTCAAAACTGATCTCCATGCCCGTGCGCACTTAGCAATCTCTGGTACCAAGCGGGTGGATTACGTCACTTTGTCCTTGAGACGGAGTTTGTTATAGATATGTTTCATCTCCTGTTTTGTTTTCGCTCGCTCGTATAATAGCGGATCTTGCTGGAGTGTGATGGAAAATAAATATTGCTAAGTTTTAATACATAAGCATCTCTTTTATTATGATTCTTCACTTAAATATTTTACAATCAATATAATCTGCAATGACAAAACTTCTGATGTTCGTTGCATTCTGGATTACAGTAGGTTCGATTTTTTTATCCACGCAAGGGGAGGGGAAATGACAAATTTTTGAGTAGTATACGAGAGAGTTTAGGAGGGGCCACTCCCACTGGTTTCCTCAAATATCATAAATTTTTTATTTGTTTTTGTAGCGTTTTCCAAATAAAACAAAATATTCAATATATTCAATATCAATATATAACAATATATATTCTACATTTAACACATTTTTTACGAATATTTTTCGAAATATATAAGAAACAGATGCATAAAAAGACGGGAGGATCTTTCGAATCTTCTAGACTAATCTCCACGCAATGTTAGCGCTTTCGTTTAGTTAAGATAACTTAATCTCCGATTTTGAAGCAGCCTTCCCTTTTTCTTTGAATTTGATATCCATTGGAATGGAAGTCCATAAAAATGAAATATGATTCTTCGAGGCTGGCGATAAACTTGTGTGTGTGGAGCGTAGGGGAGAGGGAAAGTTCGTGGGAGTTGAAGGTTAGACTGGAGAAATCAAGGATGGGAAAGGAGGATACGCGGGGATATCCTGTGTGGGTGGGAGTCAGTCTGGCGGGAGTAGGAGTAGGGGGTGAAGTACGCTTTGGAACATCCGTGAATGACTTGCCTAAATCTATCGACTGGAATGAGTGGAATGCAAACCACTTGTTGGTACAAATTGAACAGATTGGATTACTCGTGAATGCCCAGCTTTACAATGCCATATTTTCAATCTTAAATCAATCATTGTACAATATTGCACATGTATATCATCCACGAATTTTACTCCCTGTATTTACAAAACACATACTTTAACCTATTGATAAAGTTACATCAAAACTGTACTGGAACAAAGTGAGGGTAGAAGCAGTTTTAAAATATTTTATAACATGTACTCTTTGGCTAGAATCGTTAAAAAATGGTTAATCGTTAAACTTTCAAGAAAAGAGAAAGACAAGATTAGATGGAACTAACAGGAAAAGACAACTCTCAACACGAAACTATGATTCTATTTCTATTTTTTATGCTAGTTATTTACACAAAATATCTACTTTCATCAATATTAACAAAATTATATCTCTGCTTTTATCAATATTAACAAAAGTATATATGTGCTTTTATCAGTATTAACAAAAACATATCTCTGCTTTTATCAGTATGAACAAAAGTATATCTCTGCTTTTATCAGTATTAAAAAAAAGTATATCTCTGCTTTTATCAGTATGAACAGAAGTATATCTCTGCTTTTACCAGTATTAACAAAATAACAATTAAATGTCTGCTTTTATCAGCATTAAAAATTACAATTAAATGTTTGGTTTTATCAGTATTAAAAATTACAATTAAATGTCTCGTTTTTACCAAAATGATTCAAATGTTTTAATGCTGCAAACTTGCCATTGACTTGACTAAACAATGAAACCATTAACAAGTTCATCAACTTGAGACGGAATCAAAAAATAAAAATTCTTATATATACATCGTTTTTTATGACATCAAGGAACTTTCATATGTGAACCTATTAAGTGAAGATGAATTGACTCTCATAACTTAGCGTTTAGGGTGCATGCATTGTTTATCTTTTGCTTTGACTTTTCGAAAAATAACAAATTTTATATTTCGTTTATACTTTATTAAAATTCGAATATAAACCTATGCAAAATACAACTAAGAAAGATTCTCAACTGGAATAAAGGAAATGAGAGACTCAACGTTTCAACTGATTTAAAATGATTTTAGCAAAGTTTATTTGAAGAAATAAAATCCTTAGTGGCGTAAATTTTATTTTCTTTCTTTTTTGTGAGAAATAATGACTACTATACGACTTGAATCGATTTATAACTTGGAATATATTTTGCCCTTTTCCAGTTCGATATCAAATATTAGAATGACTCTTTTTTCGAATAAACTTACCTATAGAGCACAGGAATACTCAAGTCAATTATTTTCAAACGTTTGACTTTAGAAAGAAAACAAATTCTTTCCTCAAACTATGCATGAATTCCTTTTTTAATTATAGCACAGATATAAATCGTATGATTGCGTTGAAGGGTTTCTTCTCCTTAAGACATTTTAATATTATAAAATTATTTTCAAAGTCCGATTTCATTAAGATAAGGGAAATTTTTATTATTATCCGCAAATATATTCTACGAGTTTCGAAGAAATTACAGAATATTTATCTTACATACATAAGTATGAATGTAAAGAAATTTTGTTTGGTGAAAAAAAAGATGTTCATAGGTATTAAATTTAATTAAATTATAATACAGTCACAAATAATTGCAGTCATAAACAATTGCCTACAATGATAATTAGTTTTAAAATTTTGTAGTTATTGCATAAATAATCCACAGCTGCGAAGGAATGATCAGCAAGATTTTTAAAGCAATTTTCTGATTTGCTTGTTTTATATTGAAGTATAATTTTGGTGACCATCATATTTATAAATGTGGGAAACATTCTTCAAGTTACATTAAGCTACAAAAATTATTTGAATTTATTGTAGAGTCATATGAGTTAATCATGAGTTAAAGTATTGTTGTATAAACTTCAAGTTATTATAATTTAATATTTTATGGTGATTTCGTTACAAAAAATGTAGCTTTGATATCTTCAGCTTTTTCTAACAATGCATTATGTTTTATTACTGAATCATTCATTAATCTTCAGAATTCAAAATGGTAATATCATTTGAAAAAAAGAGATTGAATTTAAAAGTTATTCATTCCTAGGGATGTGATGTCTGGCCATTCTATTAAAGCTGAAATTCTTCTTGAAATATAATAATTTATGCTCCTAACTAGTTATGGAGAAATATTTTGATTTGCAAATACCAAATAATGCCATGTCTGCTTTAAGGGCCCACCGTGGCCAAAAAATCGATTTCTAGTTTATACGGATATTTTGATCATTATACCGAAATTTCAACATTGTACCTCAAATATTTCAGATATAATTAAAATTTTTATTTATGATGACGTATGACATACATTTGAAGATGACAATTAAATGGCCTTTTATCCTTGTTAGATTTTCTCCACTTCCATTTTTAAAAAATACTAAGACTTTTTTCCTATTTAAGTTAGTGCTTTCAATTTTTTTGTATATGTTTATCATTACGTATATGTTAAAACTGCCCATGTAATAAGCATTCATTTGTGTTGTATTTTTATATACAAGAAGTAAAATGAAGTAATATTAAATCTATCCCCATTTTTCACTATGCATAACAGTAAAAAAGTTATATTAATATCAATTCAAGGTGTATCCTGAAATCCCTGCACATTTCTGTGTAATATATTTTAGTGATTTATTTTTAAGATTGTAAACAAAATTCTACATAATTTAAAGAGAAGTAGGAAATTTAAAAAAATGATTTTTTAAAAAGAATTAAAAAACTAAAGAGAACAGATCAAAATATTTTTTTCCTTTTCATTGTGATTTTATTTAAATGTTAAATTACAATAGTATCGAATTTTTTCAATGATACTTAAAATATAAATTTTAAAAAAATGTTGAGAAGATCCCCTATCGCCTTAACAAGGAATACATCATGACAAGAATTGATTATGCTACAAAAAATTATCCTCAACCGTAAGAGATACCCCACTTTACCGTGCGGGTTTATTCTTGCACAATATTACAGCCATTCTACCATTGAAATATTTTGAAGTCTCCGCGATCCGTCCATAACTATGTGACCCTATGTCCCGTATTTACTTAGCCTATCTCGTACCCAATCACAACTTTGGGACGACAAATGCCCCATTTTCAGATGTAGAGAAACCGATTGTAACAATTTCAAATACAGGCGCGAAAAATAAATAAAAAAATAATAATAATAAAAAAAAATCCGACGGTAGCGTGTAGTAGCGCGACGATGACTTTACGTCTCACACATATGTAAGTCAATCTGAAATCTGCTATTTCGCACTTATTGCTAACTGCATTACACCACAAAAAGTGATAGGATGGAATACTGGGAATGGTTCAACCGAAAACTGTTGTGTGGAACTGTTCAAAGATTCTCGCATCTATAATTTTAATCGAACGGACTTTCATATAATTATTGGATACACACTCTATGTTCGCTCAGCACTAATGCACCAGTAGAAAAAAAAATATTTTCTCTTTTGACTAAATAGAGGACGGACAAAAGAACATAGTTGCAGATCTAAAGCAATGTTAATTACCAAAGGCAATTTTAAGAAATCATGACGAGAATTTCAATCTGATTTGAAATCAACATCAAATTTACTTAAGCAAAAATTTGTTCTTTAGAAAAATATAAGTTACATAAACTATTTATTTTCACTTGTTCATTATTTTTCTTTTCATTAATAAATAAAAACATAGCAATATACGTTCCATGGATACGCATACTTAATGTGACTATACTTCCCGTTTTCGAGAAGCTTGTCCAGTTGTCCCCAAGCTGAGATTTGAGATGTCGAAATGTCATGTTTTCTCCCAGAAGTCTTCGGCTGGAATTTTGCAAACACTTTGACACCCATCATTACAATTATGCGAATTTTTGTATAATTAATGAATATATTCTGTCTGTCCGAAACTTTTATGAATAAGTTGTGGACGTGCGAAAAAACACAATTTCAATTCGCAGTTCTTAAAGCAACTTTAATTACCCAATAAAATTTTAAGAAATGCTTCCAAGAATTTCATTCTTTTTCTAAGTCAGTACCATATATACTGAAGCAAAAATTTGCTCTTCAAAAAAATACCAAATAACATAAATTATTTATTTTCTCGTATTCTTTTTATTAATAAATAAAAACTGAAAAAGTATCCATGTTCTTGAATGCACATATTATTACCAAAAAGTTAGTAGATGTCATCCTGTTTTGAGGGAAAAAATAAATGGTCACTTTAGGCATGCTAGGACCAAAGAAATAAGTAAATGTCCCATGGAAAAAAAATAAATTGTCACGCTAACCATAACTGATTCGGAAACGAAGTAAGACCAAAATTTTCAACTCTTCCAAGGGTGATAGTATACAATCCATTCTATTCAAGGTTGTTTCTTTGGTCGTATATCAAGAATGATGGAGCGAGTGGATTTTTACGAGGAGGAATTTTACGAGGCACCGAAGAGTTTTGAGAGTTTTCTGCAACAGCTGCTGTGCTGGTAATTTCACCTCTCTACAGAAAGCGTTCAGTCTGGGTTGTTAATTTAACTCTCTTGTTGCTCGCTTGTTCTCGCCGAGACAAATTTTCTAGCAAAGTATTTTAAGACTTCTCCCGCTTTTAAATGGAGAAAGCAGTTTTGTTGAAAATCTTGTCGTCAGCTGCATTTGAACAGCTAAAGACTCTGTGAAGTTTCGCTGAATCATGCTGTTTGGAACGTCCGCATTTCTATAGCTTTTGTTCTTGTTAACACTTCGCTAAGGTCCATATTGTTCATGTTTAGAAGTAACGAATTTTGATGTAGATGTGGAATTCCAGTTATGTGTTTGATTTCAGGTTTTTTACAGCGTTGAAAATTGTAAAAATTTCGAATAATTTATGATCCTTAAAACTTTGAAATCTGGATACGACTACAGAATAGCAGCATGTACGATGATTGTTAGTCATATTAATAAAATAATATTGTTGGTAAAATTTCTATTTAACCCGATAAGATTTTAATTATTTCAGTCTTTCAGGGTCGAATTTTTACCCCAAAAATATCTAGTTTTGAGCCCAAGCTTGGTAAATAAATAAGAAAGTTAAATCTTGATAAGTCATAAATGTAAAGACATTGAATTTTAAATATTTGCTTAGTACATTCGGTTAAAAAGTTAGTTGATTTATTTTTTAACACTATCTTTAACAAGATGTCCAAATATCTGAAAAAGAATCAAAAGTGGAAGTTCTGTGGCGTCATCTAGGTTCGGAGCTCACAGTTTGTGAAATACTAAAATTTGAAAAACCTTCCTTAACTTTTAAACCTTTCTATATAAATCGAACCATAGAGGAAGATTGCTGAATTTGGACCATCTGGTCATTTTTTGATGTGCAGTGACAAAGAAGCAATTTTAATGAAAAACAACTAGTAGATTTTTTTTGTAGTTTATTCAATTTAGTTTCCTAGGCCTGGCTGCCGGTTTTCCAAATTGGACCACCAAATTTTTTAGGCGCAATTTCAGTAAAAATATTTTTTGACTCTCAAATTCACGCCAGCATACAATGCATGTACCCAAGTACGACATTTTAAGCAGTGTATCACTTTCCTTTTATCTTTTTCCTTTCTTTCCTCACAAATGATACATATCCTTAGTTTTTCTTCTTTTTGAAACCAAAATTTGATGACTTTAGTGTTATTTTATTGTTTTTTTGCTTTTGCTTGTCCCACTTCCAATTTATGAAGTCTACTAGTGGTGATAACTGCTTACAGAGGTATTCCTGTCTTTTAAGATAATAATCCCATTGAGTTAAGCAGTCCAGTTTAGGCAACTGTTTGTGGTCATTCTAGGCAACATTTGAACAGCAACAAAAAAAAAATCCCATATACTTGTCTTTAAATTATTTTAATAAAATTTTTATAGCAAATCATAGCCAAACAAATTTCCATTTAAAGATGCAATAATATATTTTCTTACTTACTTTAAAACACATTAAAGCATTTTGTCCTTTTGCTAAAATAATGATGAGACCTAAATTTAAACATTTATTCTCTAACTGTAACCACGTTGGACATTAGCTTAAAAATTTATTTCATACACCAGATTTACATCATTACAACATAATTTGCCTAATTTACTTTCTATATTTTTAATAAAATTGAATTTATGTACCGGTCCAATCTAGACGCCGTCGGTGCAAATCCAGTAACTCTCCCTAATATTTGAAATCAGTTTTGAAATTTTCTCTAAAATGTAAAATGAAATTTTTGATTATTATGAAGTTAGAATATAATTATTATTTTATTCATTTGAAAAATAATTATCCTATTTCTATTCAAATATGGGTTACATTGGTTTTATTTTTCTTTAAAATTTTTCTTAGAAATGGGGTTTGAATCATTTCTTTCAATATAAACTTCTAAAATTTCTCTTACCACTTTTAAATTTATTTTCAGACTAGACTAATACTTATTATAGCATGAATATCTTAAGTTCTATCTTCAATGAAACAAGAAAAATAACTGATTTCGAAAGAGTGTCAAGAAATACAACAAGATTTGGAAATTCTTCTCATTTTATGTGCTTCCTGGAGTTGAATTATCTCTCTCTTTAGGGATCCTTTTTGTAATGAATAGACGATTTCTTTGGATGAAACATTGCTGAGCCGCAAAAAAATCTTTTTCAAAGATTAGCATAAGCGCTATCGAATCTTCCTTCAGTAATGACATGTATCGATATCCGATAGATAGGATTTCATGCGAAAGAAAAAAAAAAGTAATTATATCTCTTTTATCCAGTCCTCAAAAGCTCTCAAATCTGGATTCTTAATTATCCTCTGTGAAAGATGGGAGAAAATGGCTTCCAATAATATTATTTCCCAATATGAAGTCCTTAGAACATACTGAAGTACATTTTAAAAAGGGCCTTTTTATTTTCCTCTTTATTCAAATTTCAGTTAATGACTTTATTATTTTCTTTAGATATTGAGCGAAGATGATGGGCAATATAAAAGTGGAATTTCGTTATGGTCTTTGCTTGATGTGGGAAGAAATTGCATTTAAAATGTTCTGAAACTGGAATTGCCTGAACGAGGAAATGAACCGAAATGGTTTGGTTACTAATGGCTATGTATTTTGATAGTGTCTGTCGAATTTCACAACTCTTTGAAGCTGTACACAGTTGATTATATTATTTGAATAATCAATCGAATACGCATTGTTCAGTGTTTTTATGAAGAAACTATCCTGTACATTCTATGACTTATGTAATATAACTGAAATCAAAGGGACTTTTGAAGCTTTAATACGAAATCAGATGCTCAGAACTCAATATGAAAAATTGAAAAGAATTAATATAACAGGGCATCTTTAAAAACGCTTCAATTTTTGTCCTGTGGTCATAACTTTAACTTAAAATATATATCTTCCGTTATTAACTTCATCGCAATCTATATTATATAAAACGCTTATGCGTGGCGTTAAGAGGACCTTTATTTCTTTCTCTCCGTTGGAAATGATCAGTTTGTTTGCCATCTCAACCCTAACACCGAGCAATCAGCTAACCAGTTGAGCTAACTGCTTACGCGTTATAGGAAAATTCGTCACTTTTTTGAATTTATTGATTTAAAATGAGTTTTTTTGCGAACTGTTGAATACAATTTGCGTATAAGAGAGCAACGTACAAGGGAATCCCTGGATGAAAGATTTCAGCGAAGATCGGCCAGAAATACCGCCGACAGGCTTAGACGAGCCAGAGCACGCAGCGATCAACAACTGGCTATATATAGTAAAATATGCAACATGTATATATGTAGAATAGATTTTTTTGGCACCGTGTTTGTACGGACTATTTTGTCCAAGACATATTTTCACTGCAAGTGAATTTACTTCATGCTGCTTATAGTGAATGATCATGTTACCTACATTTTGCAATGTGTAAATATAATTAAAAATAGAACCACAGAACCAATTTTACTTCAGAGGGGTTCTCTTTTACTCTGTTCTCGGAGAATGATTCAGGTTATATATATATATATATATACATACTGTTTGCAATGTGTAAATATCTAGATTAGATTTTTTTTGGCACCGTGTTTGTACAAACTATTTTATTCCAGATATATTTTCACTGTAAGTGAATTTACTTCATGCTGCTTATGGTGAATGATAAAACTGCACACTTATGAAAGATAAAATTAATATAACCGCAATAGTGATTCCCCCCTTTAAATACATGCAAATCAAAGGTTTTCCAGGTTGTTTATGTTGTATATTGTTGGTACATTATTAAGTTAGAGTAATAATTCTTTCTGTGATACTAATAATCATACCTAGACTAAAGTACTTTAGTATCCGATGGGCGAGTGAAGCGATCGCAAAGCGATCCGAATGGAACTGCTTAAGCAGTTTCGGGGGTTGGCGAGCGAAAGCGAGCAGGGGGTGGAGCCTCCTAGTGTTATTATATTAGAAATAATTTGTGCATTTCAATCATATTTGAAAATTTTCTCTGAAATGTGGATTGTAATTTTTATAATTTATAAATTTACATTATACTCATCATTTCATTTATTTGAAATACAATTATATTCATATTTTCATTGAAATATGGATTGTATTGCGTTCTTTTACAAAATGCTTTCCACGAAATGTCGCTAGCAATCATTTTTTCAATCTATACCTTTTGAATTTTTCTTATTTCTATTTGAATTTTCTTATTTCTTCTTTGTTCAAATTAGAACGATATTTGGTATAGTACAAATGTCTTTTATTCTATCTTCAAAGAAATAAGAAGAAAAACTTTATTTTTACAATAGCTATGCAGGAATACAACAAGAATTGTGACTTTTTTCATTTTTTATACTTCCTGAAGTAAATTTTTCCCTCACTAGGATTCCCTTTTGTGATGAGTAGACGATTTCTTTGGACGAAACATATTTCAGCTGCGAAAAAACTTCTTCCAAGACCAGCATCAGCGTTATCGAATCTTCCTTCAGTAATGACATGTATCGATCTCCGATAGATAGGATTTCGCGCAAAAGGGTAAAAAAAAGTAATTATATCTCTCCCACCCAGTCCTCCAATACCAGGTTCTTAATTATCGTCGTGAAAGGTGGAAAATGGCTTCTAATAATATTATTTCCCAAAATGCGAATTCCAACAATTTCTTTCCAAGAAACATTTTTAGGTTCATTCATTATAAGAAGTCTACCTATTGCAATGGTTCTCATGACACGACTTCCGGAAAATTTGTGCAGATCTTCACCGATCATGACCCCTAGAACCCCAAACAACTCTTCTTTAAAAGGTTTGTGTATATATATGTATGGCGCTTTTTCCAATGCTATTTTGAGAACACTATAATTGGAGTAATTTTGATTTAAATTTAACCAGCGTGGATATGTTGTAAGAATAGCGAAAATCTCGGTCGAGTTCGTAGATAGTCTATCCAGCTCAAAGGTGGTGGAAATGGTGGGGGTGGAAATTTTCATTTTCCCATAAATCCTTTATAATTGAAAATAAAAAGAAAATTAAAATTAGGCGAATTATTGCCTTATAATTACGAACAATGTTTCCCTTTAAACTTTTTCGGCAGTTACAATTGCTTAGAAGTTATGAGCTGAAAAGTGATTTTCCATTTTCCCTCCCTTCCCCTCCTTTCCCCCTAACTTAATGTACCTTTTAACTTAAGCATGTTACCCTTTGTTGGAAGGTTTTCGTCATTTGCAGTCTCTTCCACCCGCTTTCATTCTTGCAGCTCCAATCCTTATGAGAATAGAGGGCGAAATGTTCTTTTCCTTATTTGTAGAGATGTATACATGTATAACGCTTTTGCCCAAGTTATCTTGTGAACACGATAACTAGAGTAATTTTGATTAGATTTTAACCGGCGAGGGATATGTTGTAAGAACAGTGAAAATCTCGGCTGAGTTCGTAGATGGGCTATCCAGCTCAAAGGGGTGGAAATGGTGGGGGGTTGAAAATTTAATTTCCCCATAATTCCCGTGCGATTGAAGATACAAAGCAAATTCAAATTAGGCGAATTTTTGCCTCATCATAACAAACTATTTTTGTATTGAAACTTTTTGATTGACAATTGCTTAGAAGTAAGTTATGAGCCAAAAAGCCATTTTCAATCCCCTCCCCCAAATCATTCCCCCATAGCTCTGTTATGATTATGACTAAAGATAGAAAAAAATTCAATTAGGCGAATTATCACCTTATAACGAACAACTTTTATACTAAAAGTTTTGTGACAGCTAAAATTCCTTAGAAGTTATGAACAGAAAAGCGATATTCAGTTGCCCCCGCGCCCAATTTATCTTTTCCCCATAGCTCCGTTACGATTGAAGATAGAGAGAACATTTTTAATTAGGGGAATTACCACATCATAACAATCTACTTTCATCTTGAAAGTTTTCGACAGCAAGATTACTTAGAAGTTATGAGCTGAAAAGTGACCCCCCTCTCTCCAATTTAGAGTGCGTTTTAACCTATGCATGTGAGAGTTTTAAAAAATCATTTTTAAGTCGCATTCACTTCCACTTTTTATAAGGTAAACAAACCGATATACCCAGCTTTGCTCCGGAATAAAATGCTTTCATGTCTAATATTTTTTATGTAAAAACTGCTATTGTATAAAAATTATAATACACAAATTCTTTTTCTGATCTGAAACGTTTTTAATTAAAATTAGAATATCAATTGAACCAGACAATTTTTAAAAACAGCCGATAGCTAATTTTCTCCATAAATTATTATTTGTTATGTAGGTACTACAAATTTTATTAACAATTTCTAAAGTAAAAGAAAGGTTTTCATGAATATTTTGAAACAATTAAATTAAATAGTTAATTATTCATTGATTTAAAGCATGAGAATATATTAAATCAATAGTTGGTCCCGATATAAATTGTTAGTCGTCTACTTTTAAAATTTTCTTTTAGCATTCGTCCAGAATTCTGTTAATGTATTTTGGCAACAGTTGTTCGTATTACTTTTGTTTTTCAACTATAAAGAATATTGTTACGAATTCTGTTTAAAATTAATTTTGAAACAATTATTAAAATGAGAAAATGAAATCGTATGGAAATGAAATTTTTAAAAATAGTTTTGTGAGATAATATTTTCCAAAGATGTCACGGAAAAACACATTGCCTTATTTTTAATTAACTGAAATTTTAATTGACTTTTGGGCTTTGAGAGTGCCCTTTCTCTTTTCTTAAATAAAAGGTGTGCAAAGTTTGGTTAACCTTCCAGCGGGCGCGCGTTTGCAAGAGATACTTGAATTGTGCAACGTATTACATATTTATAATGTTATTTTATATATTTAAGTGCAATGTTACTTATAAAATCTTTGTTTACTATTAGAATAATAAATACAGATAACAGGATACAGATAGGTCGTTACTAGTTATTTGCTGACTGTTTGTGTTGTTAAATATCAATGTGCTGAACTGTTATTATCTGTGAATTGTTGTCTATTTACATTGGTAATCTGTGCAAGAACTATTGTTTCCTGTACCTGTGCTACGTGTTTTCTTGCATATTTGTAAATAAACCTTCATTTTCTATTACCCTGCGTGTTGGACTGGTTACACCATACACCCACGGAAAGACTTTTGCAACACTATAGTAAAAAATTAAATATCACAAAAATAGAATCACGACTTAAATATTGCATTGTGTGGAAACAATAAAGTCATTGTCAATGTCTACATTGATCAATAACATTAACGTACAGGAATCTACCTTTGCCTTCCAGCTAGCCGAAAGGGATTTATTTAAATCTTATTTTTCTTTGATTCATCGAACTCTCGGATAATGGCATCATGATTTACTATAAGAATTCAGGGAAAATCATGGCAAACATAAAAATAGAATTGAATCGTTGTCTTTATTTGAAGAGGAAAAAAGGGATGGGAAATGTTTTCAAACTGGAATTACTGCAATGAGCAAATGAAATGAAATGGTTTGTTTCGTAAAGGTAATATAATCTTGATATTTTCAAAAGAACTTTATACCTTATCGAAAGTAATGTTTGAACTGTACATTTATACTCAAAACTGTAGTACAGTTGATAACATTATACGAATAATGCATACTTCAGACTCAAAAAACACTTCTTCATAGACCAGGAACGGCGTTATCGGATCTTCCTTCAGTAATGACATGTATCGATCTCCGATAGATAGGATTTGGAGCGAAAGAAAAAAAAATCATTATATCTCTGCCATCCACTCCTCAAAATCTCTCAAATCTGGATTCTTAATTATCCTCTGTGAAAGATGGGAGGAAATGACTTCCATTAATATTATTTCCCAAAATGAAGTCCTTAGAAGTTAGTGAAGTTCTTTTCAAAAAGAACCTTTTTATGCTCTTTATCCAACTTTCAGTTAATGACTTTATTATTTCCTTTAGATATTGAGCGAAAATGATGACCAATATAAAAGTGGAATTTCGGAATGGAAAAAATGTCCTTTGAAATGTTCTGAGACTGGAATTGCCTTAATGAGGAAATGAAGCGAAATCGTTTGGTTACCAATGGCTATGTATGCTAATATTGTCCGACGAGTTTCATAACACTTTGAAGCTGAGCATAGAGTATCAAAAGCTGATCATAGTTGAATGCGTTATTTGAATGATTTAATTGAATAAGGATAATTCAGTTTTTTGATTAAAAAATATTGTACGTTCTATAAGTTGTGGAATAGAATTAAAGTTTGTGGAACTTTTGAAGCTTAAATCCGAAACCAGGTGCCAAAAGCTCAAGGCTCAATATAAAATATTTAATGGAATTGGTATACATATTGAAGGAAATGTGTACTAAGGAAGTTGTATGTATTTCCTTTTATAGGAAGTCGAAATAAAACACAAAATTTCCTTTTATTTGTTACCTTGACACATTTCTACGTACAGTGTTGTTATAAATAAAGTTCACCTATTGAGAATGCCCTAAATGAAGCAAAGATTCACTAGATTGTAATACAAGTGATGCGCTATGCAAAAACTGAAAGCAACCCTACCCGCATATAATTGGTATTTTGTATGCAAAACAGATTTTACGTTCAGAACTGATTCTTCATAATTGAATTTTGGCAGCTTTTTCAGTTAAAGTTTTAAAAAACCTCAAATGAAGTATTTAATTTTGCTTTAGTATTGTCTTGCATTCTACCTTCAATGAGATAAGAAGAAAAACTGCAGGAATGCAACGAGAATTCACAAAATTTCTCATTTTCTTTGCTTAATTAAGTTAATTTCTCTATCTTTAGGGTTCCTTTTTATGATAAGCAGACGATTTCTTTGGATGAAGCATTTTCAAAGACCAGCATAAGCGTTATCGAATCTTACTCCAGTAATGATATGTATCGATTTCCGTTAGATAGGATTTCGAGCGAAAGAAAAAAAAGTCATTATATTTCTCTCATAAAGTCCTCAAAATCTCTCAAATCTGGATTCTTAATTATCCTCTGTGAAAGATGGGAGGAAATGGATTCAATTAATATTATTTCCCAAAATGATCTCAGGATGTGGTGTGGTGAAGT
>BGPR01025854.1:11158-21993 GCA_013235015.1 Araneus ventricosus
GGTTTTGATCCCCGGCTCGGAGGAGTTAGAAGTTTTGTCACCATCTTGCATCGAAATCGTCCAAGTAAGTTCAATTAAAAATTACATTAATTAAACTAATTGAAATCAATAATTAAGCCTTGATTAATTAATATTCCTAATTGATAATACACATCAGCACATTTCAACTCAACTCGAACAGAAGGAGAAAAACAACTCAACTCAGTGGATGACGTCACTTACTTCGATGACTTAATTTTTACGGAGAAAACTTGATTTCATACGGTAAAAAATCGTTGTGACTACGGATTTACTTCGTAAATTTTACGGGAAAAACTTGTTCCTGTATGGTAAAAAACCGTTTTGCCTACGGATTTACTTCGTAACTTTTACGGTTTTGCACAACCAACCCAGCTGCCAGTTTAAAACCGTAAATTTTACGGGATTTTTTTTACAGTGTAGCTGAACAGGTCTGTTACTTGGAAGGAAACACCAAACGGGTCCCATCTGCATTCATTCTTCCGTAATGAAATAAGTTTTCAAACTTTTTGAACGTAGCAGTATTAGTATATTCCACCAGTCATTTCTAATTTCAATTTATTTCAATGAGATGTTTTAGCTTTTTCTGAATTTATTGGACTCTGTCTACTCACCAGACACTGGGTGAGGCGTCCCATCTGAAAACTGAGAAGGAGCCGTCACTCAACTGGTAACTCAGCTGTCTCTGGTAGCCTGAAAAATGAAAGCGGAATCATGCTACAAAATGGCTTAAATATTCGAAGCATACCTCATTTAATATAAATCTGCAATTTACAATTAATGGCGTCTGGTTCATGCAGAAATGAGTAGTGCCACGAAAAATGTATGCCCTCAAAGAATGTAAAATATAGCCGAAAATTGCTTTTCACCTTTTATTAAGTATAAAACTCTTACATTTAGTGTTGATTTCATGATGCTAAAAGATTCGTCTTTACCTTAACCCCTTGACATGTGATTTTATTTAACCTCCTAGTTAGATGCCACCACCCATTTGGGATATTTTTTATTCATTATTTAAATCTATTTAAGATGGCCAAAGATACTTGAGACATCAAGTATCTTTGGCCATGTAAGCGTGCAAGGGTGATTTTTGTATTTAAAATGAATTGTTACGTTGACTTAAATACGGATTTCAATAGTGAAATTTCTGTAATTCGATGTGCGTGTAAGAAGTCATTGTATATTAAGGGGTTAGTAAACAATTTACAGGTAACAAATATATAAGTAAATAAATAAAAATTATGCATTAAATTAGAAGTCTTTTCCTTCGCGGGAATGTTAAAAATGAAGGGAATGGAAACAATTTACGAGAAGCGACAGAGACAAAGATGATGGCCTGCGTGCCTATTTGTGAACTGCTTCGCTTGCAGCACAGTACTGGCAATGATAATATTAATCTTCTCCTTTTCTATGCACCAAGCGAATATTGTTCATAATTATTTTAATATAAAAATTCCTTCCTGGGGTATCTAAATTTTAGATGTTCTTCCATACTCATTCAAATATAAAGCATGCCTGAAACCAACGAAGGGAGGCTGCTATCGAAATATTTCAAACAATCAGTGTTTAGATCTACGTTTATCGAACCTATTCATAAAAAAAAGCAAACAACGCGAACTGAGGCTTGTACTGTTTTTCTCACTGATTAAATTTTTCTTTCGCCTTAAGACTGTGATTGACAGGTGACTCGATACATATTTGCATCAGTCGTGCGTTGTTGGAAAAGCTATAAATACCGAAGTGGTCGAACAGGGGGATAATCTCTATGGAGTCTTGTTCGCAATGCGAATTAATCAGCTGCTAGACGCTGTAAGATGTTGAAAGTGTTGTTTTTGTTAATTTTAATGATTTGCTGTCGGCTTGTGTTGCTAATTTGTAGAAGTGTTGTTTTTCTTGCTATCTGTGCGTCGAGTTTTTCTGGAATATCCATGGAATAAAGCGACATTTTCCATTATCCAACTTGTTGGATTGCTCTCACAGTACACCCACCAGACGAATTTCGTAACAAGACATTACAAAATCCGGACGCCACTGAACATTTTGAATAAATAATAATGTACCCACCTGCCCGGAGGTGTCTGAAGGCTTCTCTCTCTACCTGAAGGTCGTTCTGGCCTGTGAGCCTGAGGTAGAGCAGCGTGTAGAGGTTGGCGGCGAAATTGAACATGTTCTGCTCCCCGCACCAGTCGGGCTTCTTCAGCATGCTTTCGGCGTCGAGGGGTATCTTCGGAAAAACAGCACCAAACAAGTCGCCTGGAAAGTCACACATATTAATCCATTAACGCCCAACTTAATTTAAAGAACATATTTCAATAAACTTCTTTTAAATGATGTTGAAAACACCAAGATTAAGATATATGTGAAATAAAATGAATTTCCGGAATTTTTTTCAATTTTCGAAAAATTGGTGGAAAATCATTTCAAAAAATTTTTTATACTAGTACTTTTGTATACCAGTATATTATACATTAAAAGAGTTTTAAAATACAGTAAAATACCAAAAAAAATTACTGTCCAATTCCTTCCATTACCTGGAAAATTATGGGACAGTGGCGGAATGTACGTACATCTTGGTTTAAGTTTCAAGTAAAAAGTGAACAGAAAATCCCCCAAAACGCTAATAAGATAATTAAAAATATTAGCCATCTGGCTCTATTAATAAGCCTTCATAAATAAAAAACTTACCCTTTGCTCATAATTGAGAGATGAGGAAAAAAAACCTTTATTTGAACATTAACCCAAGCTAATTTTCGGCAAGAAGGAGGAGTTATTAAAGTAAACAATAGTCGCCTCATTTTAAATTTATTCTATTTTTTCTTGTTGATTGTTTTTAAGCTTTATGGTTATATCATATTTGTGATGTTGCGAAGAGCCTGATGAAAATTCTGGGCAGAGGCTAGTACCTACCTGTAACAGAGAGAGTCGCTTTGTTGGATCCGGGGACAAAGGGCCGCTCCTGCCTCCCGGTTTCAGCGGCAGATTCGGTGAGATTGGTATCCAGATACTTCATGAGATACGCCCCCTGGGAGAGGTCCAGAAGGACGCTGGTGTGCTTCGACTGAGGGACGCCCTCAGGCTGCAAAATATTTAAAAAAGTTTTATAAACACACTTTTCTTTGAGTACTAAAAAGTAAAATATTTTTATTTTGATTATTTCCAACTTCATAGCCTTAAATTTATAATACATTAATATAAATACTATAAAATCTTGAAATCAATTTATTTAAACTACTACTAGGCGGCCACTCGTACAAAAACAGAAATTTAATTAAATTAATCGATTAAACTTGATAACTAAATTCTGAATGAACTAAAATAGTATATTGTCACCGAGAACACACTAGTATACAAAGTTTCATAACTCTGCTCCATTAATAATTAAAAACTCGAATTCCTTCTTTATAAGCATGATACTGGTCCAGTTACATGAAAGTGAGTAAAAAGAAATGAGTGACATTTTTTAGCTGTAGTTAAAAAGAAATAGTATCCGATCATTTTTTAAAAAAATATTGAAGGAAATTCGAGCCTCTAGGCAAACTCATCGTAGCATGATAATGTTTTAGGCTCGATTAAGTCTGTCTTAATATTATTTTTAAAGCATGATACTTTTATTTATTTACTCACATAAAAGTGAAAGAAATGTGTGACATTTCTTAGCTGTATTAAAAAGAAATAATATTCTATCAATTTAAAAAATTGAAGGAAATTCGAGCCTCTAGGCAAACTCATCGTAGCATGATAATGTTTTAGGCTCGATAAGTCTGGTCTAGATTACTATTTTAGTTAAATGTGGATACATTTCTTTTAGCTCACATAAAGTGGAGAGTAAGAGAAATGTGCGTAGATTTTAGCTGTAGTTTAAAAAAAACATATTCTCAATTTAATAAAAATTGGAAGGAAATCTAGCTCTAGGCAACACTCATCAGTAGATGATACTGTTTCGCTATTGTCTGATAAATTCATTAATTATTCTTGAAAATTTGTTTATAATATAGAACGTAAAGTCACACAAAAAAAATTGTAAGTTACATATCAACAAGGTATGTACTAAACGCAGCTAAGCAAAATGCGATGAAAATGGTTCGTAAAATATATATTAAAAAATCTGTCACAACCCCATTATTAGAATAGAAGAAAACTTTTGCAGAAATAAAATTGATTTCACTGAAAAGTTTTAAAATTTTTTAAAATTTTTAAAGTGGTATAAAATGCTTATTTTTGACGATATATGCCTGGTAATTATTGAGAAAAACTTCTAACATCGTCTTCATTGATTTTAATGCCAAATCTAATTATAATTTTCAAAAACCCTTTTTCAAAGTGAGCACTGAACAAAAGTAATTTGCATCTAAATTTGGATTCTCTAAGTCAATGGTCTACCTGTAAAGTAGTGTTTCCCAAACTTTTTTGTCGCCATGCTCCATCACTGTTCATTTCGAACCATTATAACCTCTGTGTAACATACACCTAATTTTCTATATTCAAAAATTGAATAGTTCAATGAAGAAACTTAAATGACAGGTTTTAGGAAGAAATGACTAGGAAATTGTTGAGAAACACAGAAATAAATTTTCAAAACATATAATGGAGAACTGAAATACACGTACGAAACAATTTTAATAATAATACTTTTTTGTAATTTCAGTATTTTTTATATAAATTTGAGGGATTAAAACCTTTTCTATATACTAGGGGACTCTGCCCCCTGCTGGCTAAAGCTCTCAAACCCTGCTCGCTTCGCTCCCTACTGTGAAGACACTGCATGTCCTAGCACAATTATTGTAAAATCTTTATATATATGAATGAGCTTTATTTTGCTTCAGATGTTTTAATTTAAATCAGCACAGAATAAAATTTTTTAGCCTCAAAAAAGATATTTTTCTTCAAATAAATTTCAAAAAAAAATTATGAAATTGGATAAATAAACAAATACATAAGAGTTGCAAAATTTAAACAAATATAATTATTTTAAAAATTAATTCTAAAAACAAATTAGATTTAATATTATTAATAAAGATATTGTGGTGTGACATCTTAGCACTATGAACATAAAAAAGACAATATTATGAATAAATAAAAATCTTAAGCTGATTTCCTTTTAATGCTTTCACCTTAATCAAGAAGGAATAAAATATTTGGCCCTGAACCTTTGCCTACCATATTTGTAGGTAGGATGCGTTCGAATAAAACGTTATTTGTAGACACTGTGCGATCGAATAGATTTCTTGATGGCACTACACTATTTTAATTATTTCAGAATTTTACTATCAGTTAACCGATTAACTTATTTTATGCCAGTGGCGCCATCTGCTTATGAATTTAAGAGGAAATTGTTAAAAAAATTTATATTTATAATAATGAATTCTAAATTAAAAAAACTAAAATGTAGAAAATAATTAAAATAAAAAATTACTTTTTAATACACTAATGAAGCAGTGTTTTTAAAAACAGTTTTTATTCTTTTCTTAATTTAGAACACTTGTAAATCGGAGAGATGAAATTTACATTAGGAGTTATTTTAAATTTATAGAATAATATACCATATTTGGAAAAAGGAATAAAATCTAGTAAAAAATTTATTTTCTCGTAAGTTTTAGGAAAATATTATCTGAAACTTAAACTATGCAAAATATTAGTCATGCGGCAAAGAGGATGGAGGGAAAAAGTGCTTAGGAATATGTAAAAAAAATGTGTAACGATTTTTTAGCAGAAGACGGTAATAATGGCGAGTGAAACTACTCGAAGAAAAAGTTTCGTCACCCAGGGACCGAACCCCGGAACATCGAATTGCAAGTGCAATGCCTTGACAACTGTGCTATCGGAACGCACGGCTGGAAGGTGAAACAGGAGTTTTTCTTATTTCAACTGTCATTTATATGGTAGTTTGCAATTTTAAAGATTGCTGAATTTTAGATTGAGGGGAAGGTTTGATAAAATTTATTTGCAAGTTTTTTATTCAAATTTTTTTTAGAAAAAACCAAGTCGCTGACTTCAACTATTTTGACTTTGACCTAAACGTTTTCTGGCTCTCATAAGCCATTTCCTTCATTTGTAACTGATCTCTTTTGAATCATTTCATCCAAAGTTTCATTATATTGTAAAAAATATTGTGAACTCAACGTCTTAAACTCATTTTTTGCGAGAAAAAGTTATTTTACACCACAACGAATATAGTAACAGGCTATTCCTATGAAGTTATGCCTAACATGGCGGAAGCTTCCGGTTTTGTTTGGTAACAGACGTTGCCATCGACAAAAGAAAAATTAACCCCTGTTTTCCGCCACGTCCTTTTCCGACTTAGCGTTTTACATATATATAGATATTTTTGAAAACTATTCAGGAAGTAGGTCCTAAAGAAAAATGTGCCGTTTTGATCATACAATTTATATAAACTAGTTAAATCGCAATAGACGGTTGCTTTTAAACTCTGGACGAGTCCATTTTGAATTGCCCCTCCCTCCCCTTTACAATCAAATTGCCCCCGTAGGGCGTGGGCCCCACGTTAAGAAATACTGCTGTAAGTGCATTGAACGATTTTTGTAACATGTGTGGCGGCCTCTCGAACCTTTGCATTTTCATCTCTCACTTTGCCATGAGGCGGCAGGTAGAATTTTATTCTTCCATGCAAGATGTTAAAAAGGTGCAGCTCTGCGCGCGCACTATTCGTCCAAGTATTTATTGGAGTGCCTTTTCCATTTCCGTGAGACCAACGGGTCTATTCTGGTACCCCCGGTTGGGTTGGGACACGTCACTTTTTCCGCACGTTAACAACGGGAAAAGTGATGTCTCCCAACCCAACAGGGGTACCAGAATAGACCCCCAAGACCGAGAGAGCGAGAATTGAAGCAGTATAAGCCAACCCACCTTAGTGAGGTATGAGCCTCTGTGGTAGTACAATAGATGATGTTAGCCATCTTGCTTGAACAGACTTTGAGCCTTTCGACTGGTTTCCCTCATCTGCAGTTGCATGCGGCTTGTTGATCATCAGCTACCCATATCTAGATGTACCTATGGTCCTGTTTGGCTCCTCGCTTAATGAGTACCTCTTCAGGCCCAAGAATACTTATGTGTATGGTAACTTTTTGATACGAGATGTGTCTTTCTGCAGATTCATTTTTGGTTTAGATGTTTTTTAATGTTCTAACCGACAATTACATTTTTGCACTGTGAAATAAATGTTTGTTTATAAATCTCTTGCCTGGAGTATCATTTTGCAATTTTACTGATCTGAGTCGGTGGTGAAGTGGGGTATTTTTGGGGCATCCTCTATCCCCTTCACATGCATACC
Source organism: Araneus ventricosus (assembly GCA_013235015.1). Lineage (NCBI taxonomy): Eukaryota > Metazoa > Arthropoda > Arachnida > Araneae > Araneidae > Araneus > Araneus ventricosus. The sequence goes on from BGPR01025854.1 coordinate 18,465, forward strand.
GCAATTTACAGAGAGTATCCAAAACATTATCATGTTAAACGAGATTTACATATTGACAATTTTTCATTACATGATATTATATTACTTCAAGCACATTGCTTATAAATATACAGACAGACGAGTAAAAATATTTCTAGCCAGTGATTGTCAGAACTGTCTTACCTGTACCAGGAGTGGATTGGTGACGATCTCCTTGGCCGTCTGAGACTTGGCCATGACCGTGACATTAACAACTCCGGTAGTAGTGGCTACAATGGGCATATACACCACAGCAGACTTGCCTGACTTCACCTAAGAGAGACAAAGAATATAAAATACCAAATCTCTTTGTATGTTTTTAAAAATTATGATAATTTAATTCAGAAACCTGATCTTCAGAATACGTATGAAAAGATAAATAAATGAAACAGCGTAAAGCAAGCTTTTATTTCTTAACCCCTTCAATCAGTATATGTGCTCTTAAGCTAGCGGCTATCTCTGAGGCCGACCGCCGCATCCTTGCGTTATTAGCGAAATTGTTACTGTAGGTCACAGAGCCGCACATATGCGTTTGGCTTTTGGAACAAATGTTTTTTCTATCAGATGGCGTTACTATTCCATGTTTCTTCTTGAAGATGGTCCCGGCCATTGATTTCTCTCCGAGGTCAGATTGTAGTCGGACACGTGCCCTGGAATTATTCTATTAAATTATTTGATTTTGAGATATAAACAGAAACACTGCAGGCGAGTGTAAAGGAAGCATGTGTTAAAGTTGGGTAATTGTGAGTAGTTTTCTCCTCTCGCTTGGGTTGGCATTTTTTGGGAGATGATTCTGTCAAGTTTTTATGCCTCTCTTTATTTTTGCAGTTATTGCTAAAAGAACGCGTTAACTTTAAATTTTTTAAATTACAAATCTATGATTTCTGACGATAGTGATAAAGCAATAAATTATAGAGTTCTTTAGATATGAGTTATGACTTCAAATTCTGAATTAGAAGAGGATAGTGCTAATATATATCGATTCAATTCCTTTATGTCAGTAGGGTCCTAAAATGAAGATTTTCAGAGGCTTTGAAGAGTTAATATTACAATTTTCTAGAAGTATTTTATATTGAATGTAAATATTTATTTTTCCTATACTTGAATTTTATCAATAATCCAGTGTTTATTTAGGTAACTTTCAATTATAGGGAAATACACACATTTTATTTTTATTATTAAAATCAAGCATTTTAATTAAACTTTTTAATTTAGAATATGATATCGTTTACTGCATATTTAAAATGGTCTCATTTCATGAAAGGACACTTTTTATGCATTATTAGTAATGCTCTCTTGACGAAATTTAATGCTTAGGTTTAGCTAAAGAGAAAATGGTGGTAGGCAGATAGCCTGCCAGCCGTCTTGGGCACTCAGGGCGTCCGCAGGACGGGTTAGAAAAAAACAGATTAAAATATAAGTGAGTGTGCGGTCTGTTAAATGTGCCCAGCCCGAAACAAAATCTAAATTTGACACTAAAATTAGCCTTTAAAGTTATTTTTCAGTAACTATATACTAAAGTATTTCGATTGAGATAAATTTAAGGAAAAAAATTCATTAGCCTATTAGATATAATTAATTTGATTAAAATTAAACATCTGGATTTTGTTTTATCGAAAACTTTGGAATTGGGCTTAACTCTTTTCTGCCATTAGCATTGGCATGCCTTATCTCAAAGAGTGGCGACTCGATGTAATCTTGAGGCATCTGTAACTTTCCTCACTCTGCAATGATATTTGATACCACTTACATTTTATTTTCATTAACTTTAGTAGTATTATACTTAATAAATAAACTTCAAACATTTTTCTCCAAAAATACGTAATTATTAATTTACTAAAAAAATAGTTCGATTCAGTTCCGTTTCTGTATTGTTTATTATTTCTAAAAATTTATTAGCTGCGTTGACATTGAGGATGACCAGTAAAGTACAGAAATAAAATAATTTTCTTAGTAAATTAGAATTAAAGATATCTATGGCCAATATAGAAATAACCGTAAACAAATCTATTCATTAGTATCATAATATTAATTTAAAATAAAATCTATTTTCTTTTTTGTTTATACGAAAAGATAAAAAACGTTTGCCTATCCGATTAATATCGTGTGCGCGTCAGAAAATATTTTATTCTTTTTTAAATGTTGTTAATATCGTGTGCGCGTCAGAAAATATTTTATTCTTTTTTAAATGTTGTTAATATCGTGTGCGCGTCAGAAAATATTTTATTCTTTTTTTAATGTTGAAAGGCAAAGTTCAAGTTCTGATGCAGTAACAGAAATTCCCAAGATGAAAGAAAAGATTATTCTATTACATCTATTAAAATGTAATAGAATAAATTAATCTATAGGATAGATGTAACAGATAATTTAAAATGGAATAAACTTATCAATATTCATTAGGAAATACTGTTCCTTGAAGCGAACCGTATTTTATTCAAAATCGAGGCTTCTTAAACTATGAATCATGATCTCCAATAGGATGGTACAGAATATTGGAAGACTCGAAAATTTTGAAAACATATTTGTATTTCGGAAAATTTCTCTTATGTATTTCATCAGAACTTATAACTGAAAATTATCGAGAAATCCTTTGGATTGCAAGAAATTTCATTGAATTCTTCAATTCCTTATGTATTTTCAAAGTTCTGGCTTGCGAAAAAATTTTCCGCAGCGATGAAACGTTGAAAACGTCGTTTCTAATGTCACGGGAACTGTCGACTTCGACAGTACCCTTTCAGCTTAAAAACATCGTAGGGGAAGCATGCGCAGTGTCACTGTGCAGGCGGAATTCGGAGCTGGAAGGATTCGCAGTTCTCGTTTGTGATGCCCTGGGATGTTTTCCTTGGTTTTTCCATCGCACTTTTAGTATTGATAAATATTTTAAATTTTTTGACTTTTTCTTGGATTTTTTAACGACTTGTTCGTGTGTGTCGTGTGTATTGTTGTGTGTCTGTGTGTGTGTGCTTGTGTCGTCATTTTTTAATTTTTTGTATTTGCTTGTAAGTGTCCAATTATATTGTATTTTAATTACTGCCCCTGTTACAGGGCAATGTCTACAATACTTAATTTGACATCAATGAATCTTGCCCGTGGGACCGGGGCCCGCTGTTCCCTCGGCGTGCTTGGGGGTCCCCTCTCCCCGCCGATTCCTTTTGGCCCTAAACCCTTTGGGTGGGCAGGATCGACGAGGGTATGTAGTTTGTAGAATGTAGTTCTTGTTTGTGAAGTTATTTTTTCCTTTGTGCATAATCTTCGGGTAGTGAAAAAATAAGATAGGGAACTTAGTTTTCTTCCTTAGGTTTTCCTCACGTTTCATTTGAAGATCGAAATTGTTTAATGAAAAATTTCGTTAGTTTGTTGATAGATTTAGGTATTTAAATGGGAAATAAAATAAATTGATTAAAGAAAAAGTTGGAAGTTAGAAATGTTGGAGTAAGGAAACAGCTGGGGGTGCTGCAGTACCGCAGTCCCTATACACGAGCCGCCCCTATCTCAAAGTAATAATAATAAA
>BGPR01025855.1:0-10263 GCA_013235015.1 Araneus ventricosus
ACACAGTATAATTTGAATATATATAAAATACAAATTATTGACTCTTAGAAAAAAGCACAAACTCTAGGTTAGATATAAAGTGGAAAACTTAGATAATAAACTTTATGATGCCTGGAGCATTTGAGTGGGAGAAACTAATTACTTTTATACAAAATATTTTTACTGTCCTGATAAAAAAAAAAGTTAAATATTTTGCAATCATACTTTTCAAACTTTCATGTGCACCTTCCAAAGAATTTGTATTTTTATAGCAATCTATCGGGTATCTTGAAACTTAAAACTGGTACGAGTCATGTTGTCCTATAGATTGTACCATTAAACAAGAGCAAGATATTCTGAAATCGATTACTTCAAAAATTTAGAGAATTTTATTAAAAAATACTTTGATAATAACATATTTACTAATTTATGATACACTTGAAGTTATCTAATATTTTTTGGTGAATAAAAAAATAAACTTTTAAGCTGTTTCAATAACGGTCCCACATTATGTAATGTCAATACAGCCAAGATCTCAGATCAGTTTCTTATAAAAGAATAAACTCCTTGTCCTGCATTAGGTTTTAAATTCTTATTTTTAATTTAAGATTAAGGCTTAGGCTTTAAACTTAAGAATAAAACTCATAATTTTATTTAATTTCGTCTGATATAGACTACAGAATTAGCTATCAATAAATTTCTAGGAGAAAAAAAATACTCTGTTAAACCTTCACAAGTCCTTCCTCCATGAGTTGCATCAGATCCAAATGGAACATGGCACGAACACCTTCCCCATTAAAAGTGATACCACCTGTTATTCCAAGTATATTGCTCTAAAAGAAAAGAAATAATAAGCCTTACATTTTCTGTATGAGTTAGATAACTATTTAACAGATTATTTATTTGTTACAGGTTGCTTGTAAAAGTAAGGGAAGAGTCATAGTACACAGTAAAAAAGAACGATATTTATACGAAAAAAACCTAAGGTCACAAGTCCAACCTTAACTGCTGGAAAATTTAACACTAGACGTCAACGTTAATCGATTATTATAGAACACAAGCCGAAGTTTGGGTCCTTAGACTTACTTGTATATTTCTTTAACATGACGCGTTTTCTGTTTAACTTAGTCGTATAGTAAAGATAATCAAATATGCATTTCAGAACAGTATCTCTTCCCTATGAACAATCTGGTCGATAATTTGACATGAACCTGCAGGTTTAGCTTGAAGTCTTTTAACTAGCTTGTTGCGTTATTGAGTAATTGCGTTCATATACACACGAACAACAAGGTTTTATCTAAAATTTGATAGTGATATAATATTTTGGTGATAAAATCATGACAAATTTCACACATGTAAGTAACTTGAAGCGTTTTGTGAACTATCGTGGTCACATGCATGGACGGAACGATGGACAGACTTCCCATAGAGGGATTTCGTTCAAAATTTTACACAAATTTACAATACTGGTATACATTTCCTTCGTCTAGTTTGTTCAGTTTATGAGAAATCGTGTTGACAGCCAGACATACATAGTGTTTTATTCTCATCAATTGCAGTAAAAAAAGTGGTGTTTCATCAAAATCTAGAGGTCGAATTTTTCGACGATTACAGTACTTTCTCTTTGTATTGTCCGTATGCGAAAAAGTGAAAGATATTGGAACACAGATGCATCGGTTTTGTTGAAATTGTTATTCATTAAATGGATTATCACACACTTAAGAAGCCCTGGTTTAGAGTTTAACTTGGACGCAGCAGCTAGTTACGGATTTTCAAGAGAAAATCTACGGTGAAATTCATCTGCTTTCCAAGTTCCGAGAAGACTAAGTGCAGTTTGGGAAGTGTAGTTGCTGGCATGGCCATATATGAGTTACATATATGTCCATTTTCGGTATGTTTACTAGTCCATGCCACACACGATTGTTACGTTAGTGTGCGATGGCTGACTGGAAAACTCAAAAGTTCTTCCAGGTACTCAAGAAGGTGTTCCAAGGCAAAGATGAGTGGGAATGAATCCTCACTACTTCAAACATAATGCTTTAAATCTCTCTATGAAAAGTCTTTTGAATGCGTATCTATTTTCTACCTGAAACCAGTATCTCCATTGTTTTCAATGGGCATCTCAGTTTCAACTGGCATTCTTTTCAATTTTCAAGTATTTATAATTCTACACCTGAATTGTGGCCTGAGTTCTATTCCTTTATTTTAGTTTTTTTGAAGACAGTAACACCTCAATTCACGTGAAGTTACGATACGCTGTTATTTTCCTCTCCCGCTTCGAAAATTAATTATTTTAGTATATAATGCCTATGAAAAATTCGGAAATATGAGCAAATCTTGAAAAACTGCCCTAGGTAGATAAAAGAAAAAACTTACTATAAGATATGCGCAGAAATCTTACGCGAGAGGAAATATCATTGAATCGCCAAACGAGTTTGTTAGATTTTAAGAAGCCATCGAATTGGAAGTAACTCAATTTTAAGTAAAACTTTTATTTTATTATGTACTATTTTGTATCGAAATGCATGAAAACTGCATTCTTTCTTGCATACTTTTCTTCAACATAACTGTTTTCCTAGCCCTAGCATCTATTTAATTAAAATTCGTATGTGCTATTTAAATGCAAAGTCGGTCGCTTTTGACCGGTCCCATCTATCGCGTAACTTCAGGGTATAACTGTACATTGAATTCAAAATATCAATCACAAATTTTGACTGTAATATGAAACATGCTTGTTATTAAATTATCATACCACCGTTCTTGAAATATGTAAATTTTACTTACCGATTTCATGTAGTTTATAAGACTGGTGCCGTCGGTCCCCTTGTTGACGCCACCGAAGCAAGAAATAGTTGGAAATTCCTCCACCTCTTTACCCACATCCAACTGTTCTAGAGCTGATATGAACAGGTGCACTGCATCGAACATCAATGCTGTTTCTGTCTAAAACAAAGCGAACAGATATCATTCAGAAAAAGTTGAAGCTTTTTGAATTTGTTTGTTCTTTGTTGTGTTCATTGTGCTTGGATAGTAATTGGGACTACAGACTCCAGTTAAGTTTGTGCTCAGAGTATCTGAGAAAATAAACTTCAACAAGTAATTCCCGAAGATGGAATTTTAGAGCAGATTTTGTTTTACTAACAAGATGCCAATTATTGCTTTCTCGATTTAAAAAAAAATGAAGCGTTGTTTAATGTTTGATTTTAAGAAGATCATCCATTGTAACTAAAAAGGAACATAAAGAAATTTTACTCGAATGATCATATAAAAGGAGATATTTTAAATTGACTAAACTATGCTATGAGATATAAGAATGGGGAACTTCAGCATTTTTTTTATTTTTTAAATCGATTTAAAATGCTTCGAAACGAACAATAACAATAAAAAAAAATTCTAGACAGTTTTGTTTTCTTTAAATTTGCAATCAAAGTTTGCCTCTCAGGAAACGCGGGAAAAAACGATCCATTTTGGCGCGAAACGGGTATTACGTCAAAGTTGCCAGACAGGGGAGACACACTCTTCCTTCCCGTTCGCGCTCTATAGAGATTCTCTTTTTTTCTATATTTTCCGACTATCGCATCAGATAAAATAATGTCGGAAAGATACAAGTATTGTATTGTTCCTAAATGTCGTAATACAACTGTAACGGCACCCGATAAATTATTTATCAATGTGCCAAAAAATTATGTTATTCGCAAAAAAATGGTGTAAAGCGATGAAGAGAGATCCGAAGCTAAATCCGGAATTATCAGCAAGCAGCGTTCGTCATGTCTGTGGAGATCATTTTGATGTGAGTTATTAATCTATATTATACCTATTAAAATTGTATATCATGAAGCACAGTAAATTCAGAATTCGATATCTTTTTTCTTTTTAAAAGAAGTATAAGGTGAGGTAAGCAGCAAAAAAATTAAGATATTTTAAAGCAAATAGTTAAAGTGGATTAGTTTTTTCGCATTTGATTACATGGAATTTATTTTTTTACTCTTTGAGGGGCAATGGCCTCTCAAAGGGTAAAAATATAGAAGATCCCACCTTCTTTAAGAATCTTTTTTTAAAAAAAACTTGCTCATGTTATTTTATAGCATAAATTTTTTCAATGGATATTCGAATGTTTCTTATATTTGTTTAAAAAATTACCAGTACTATTGAAAATTAACAAGAATATCTTAAAAATTAGTTTAAATTCGCGACTTTTTTGATAATAAAATTCCTTTTCATTTGTAGTTCAACAAAATAATTCGCAGAATTAACTTTTGGTGCAAAATAAATTCTTTATATTCAATGAATGCATTAAAATCAAAATTAGTCTTCAAAGAGTTAGTTTGCTCATCAATTATTATAGTTGAGAAAAGGTGAGATATCTCATCGTGCATCTCGAGTTTGTTGATGGCAGCACTTAAATTCCTAGATCAGTCGCATTTTTTCTGGTTTGAATATATATTATTATAAATTTACATAGTTTTTTTTATATAATTCAAAAATTATCTGACATAATGAAAAAAGCTTACTTTGCAGTAAAGAAGGCTTACTACTTACAGATACTTTGTTCGTATCTTTTCTTTTCTTTTTTTTGCAATTTACGAAAGTGGTTACAGTTTTATCATTTTTAATTTTTTAATGTATTTCTTTATCTAAGTTATTTTTACCAGATTTTATATTAATTAGTATAAACTAGTATTTTAAAATTAATACTTGTACAAAGGAAATAATTTATATAGTAAAATAAAGCGTAGTAAAATAAAACTATATAAAATAAAATTAATTTTTAAAAGGCACAGGTGTGTTTTTAAAAAAATGCCGTATCTGAAATTATTTTGAACGGAACTTCTGAAATAAATAAATTCCTGTTTTTTTTCTGTAGGCATACGAAATTTAATACATCATGCAAAATCAGGTTCTTATCTTTTCGTTCTTTTTTGTGCAACAGAAATCGCAGCGTCTTCTCGGAATGCCCGAGGGCCCCTCTGCAATTTATTGTTGCTTGATGGTTTCGAAAACCTATCCGTTTTTTCTAAGGCGAATCCTTTTCTGTATAGTATAGAGCCCTGTTCCGGTTACTGAAAATGCATTCAAGGGAAGGTCAAAACAACTTTTCTTATGAGATAATTTACGAGCCGGCGTTTTATGTCCAGTTTCTTTGTCCGAACTGAATAATTACAGACGCATGTACTGACAAAACATTTGTGGTACTTCCCTTGTAATAAAATAAGTAAGCGATCAGGATTTTACTGATAGAAAGTGAGTAGCTTGCTTTGTTCCGAAGCTTTCAAAGAGATCCATAAAAATACTACAGAATAGTGTGTCATTGTTGGAAAATCTGTTGCATTCAGAGAGATACACATTCTTTCAAGGCATTAAGCTGAAAACTTCACTTTTAAAATGTTAGCTGGTACAAACGCCTTCATTCAAAGCAGAGTACAGAACTAGCGAAAGAGAAGCATGAGAAGGAAGGCACCCTTGACGTCAGAATCTACTCGGCCAATGAGAGTGCGTTTCGGATTGCATCATGATTCCTGCTATTTCAGTACATCTTTCGCTCTCAATATTTAAATAAATAAATTTTTCTGTAAAATTTAACTTGCATATTTGAAATTAGAATGATTTTTTCTACAAATACGGATGGCTTTCACGTGTTTTTAAAAAAGGCTGAAGTTCCCCATTACGATCCTGACAGCACCGAGCCACACCAAAGAAAGAGTACTGCATTAGTACTTCAAAGGGCTTTCCTTACGGCTAAATTCCAGTAAATGACCCAGGCGCTTGTTATCTAGGGTTAGCATACGTCCGTATTTCGCCCTGACAGTCCGGATTTCAAGCTCACGTCAAGCTCTTCAAAATGTCCGGATTTACGCTAGTGAATGCGGCGAGAGAGGAATTTGGTTGTAAAAGAGAAATTCTCACGTATTCGAATAAGCTGACGTCATTCCGCCAATGAAAGAAAATTCATTGTTTACACTGTTTACATCCATTGTTTGATGAGAAAGTGGTGAGCCTCCTTATCCAGGCCCCGGTTCAAATTGAAAATTAAAAGTTTTTCATTAATATAATTTTTACCAATTATTAATAAAAAATGGAATTTTCTTTGTATTCTGACGTCTTAATTTTTTTCACTTCCTCAAACTATGCCTCAGTATTGTAAAAGAAGGTCGTTTGCAGGTAACTTTCAAAATGTTATACTATACATTGATTTTCCCAAGATCCTTCACCCCCCTCCGACGTATCCAGATTTCAACTAAAAAATTATGGTAACCCTAATGTTATGTTAAATAGGTTAGCCACATATAGGCAAAAAAGACTGCATGCATAAGTCTATTAGGGCTCCAGAGTTCAAAAGGATGTCATGACAAGACGTGGGGTATGTATCTGCCCAAGAAACTAGAAACTAATAAAGCGGCTCCGGCTTCTTAACCCTACATAACTAAATTTAAAACAGTGTTATTCTGTAGCTAATCATTCGACTCGTGGACTACATCTTAAAAAATGCATATATTTAAATTTCCTATATTTTATTACAAACAAATTAGTGTAACTTAAAAAAGTATATTTCATTTAAAAAAATAGAAAAGTGGTGAAAATTAGTGTTTGCACTCTTAGCAGATGCTTAAAGTGCGCTCTGCACAAATAACCTTGTCGCAGTAGTTGCACACGCATTGTATTTTGCCATTCTGCTTTTCTTAGGACAGAGTGTGCAAATTTTGCGTACGTATGCCGCACTTTTCGTCTTGTCTTCTGCAACTTCAACTTCTGCACTTTATACAAACTTCTGCGCGTTATAACTAAACATTCGACTGTTAGACGACGATGGCAGCAAATCTCGAGAAGTCACAAGAGTACAACCGTGCTTATCACATTCGGATAACTAATTTTACTAGTTATGAAGGCACTGTGAGTGAGGTAGTGTGAAAGCAACGGGAGCATCTCGAATTCCCAAGACTGACAGAAGTCGGTAGTCTATTGGACAAATAATTAGTTATCTAGAGTTAAGGACAGTCCCTCTCCTGCCATCGGTTGTTTGGATGTTATGGTGCAAGAGCCTGGACTGGTGATGGACATCGGGGTCTGTTTTTGATGCCCCTTTTGTAAGATATTTAATGATACTTTATAAAAATGTTTATTACCTCCTCCTTTTCATTAATGTAGTGCGCTGAGCTTATACTTGTATTTTACTCATTTGGATACACTCTGGGGGCTCCTCTTTTTAAGTATTTTGGATATTTTTAATGTTGGCTCCAGATCTGGTGATTAGAATCAAACAAAATTGAATTAATTTATGGTTCTCTCCAAGTGTACTATCGATTCGGTGGCGTATTTGGTTAGGGTTTTTTTGTGTATGTGTGTATTTTAGTTTAATTAATTTATTTTTGTTGTTGCCCCTTTTTGCAGTGTTTGCAACGTTCTGTGCTGTGTTTGTGATGCTTTTGCGTGTGTCGTGTCATATTGACTTATTTGTATTTCTTTTATATTTCCCCACCGGTCTTCTAAAGGCCTTACACCCTTTCGGGTAGGCCGGGCCGGTGGGGGTTTTCAATAATAATAAAAAAAATGGTTCAAGAGCCAAAGCTGATAATGCTGCACCAGACAAATTTGTTAAAAATCGCTGGTAAAATTATGTAAAAGTCCTTACATATGGCTCAATAAAAATAGTTATACAAATCTAAAAAGATATTTATGTCCACATTAGAGTAAATGGTACAAATGGAAAAGAATTTCAATACTGTTGTTCAAAAGCCGCCAAAGAAGGTAGAAAGAAATCAAAGAGTATTATTATATTGTTAACTTACTACACAAGAGAGATAATACAGATAAAAGTTTTTAAAAAAAATAATGAGATTCGAACCTCTATTTCAAAATATTATTACTAATATAATAGTCCAAATCTGTCTCTCGGTAACGCTCTGACGTCACCAACAATAAAACTCGCACCATAGCACTTCGAGACGTTAAACAGCATTATTTCATTGTTAAAGAACCTAAATTTCAGTAATTTTAAATTTAAAAGTGTAATTGTTGTTATAATTTGAAATTTAATAGCTCTAAAATACTGAAATAAAATTTGCTATCGATTGATATAAAATTTATCTCGCTATGATCAATAGTTCCCGAGAAATTTTAAATTATATTAATAATGTTTAAGGCTTAATTCGTCTGTTTTTATATTATTTTTAAAAATTTGCTCTTAATTATATAGCAACGACACCTTGGACAAAAAAATGTATTAAATGTCGTCGTCGCAACACAACACGCATGCATATAAATGCAATATCTAAAACAATGAAAAGTATGGTAATATTACCATAATTAATTATTTTTAAATATTATAAACATATTTAAAAATTTATTGAAATTAGAGAAAAAATTGATATCAGTGAAAAGCTAATTTCATAAATTTTCAAGTGGTGTAAAAATGCATTTTGTGCGATAATATGCTTCGACATTAATACGGTAAAATTTAAATTAATTTTTAATTAAAACTCTAATTAAAAGTCTAAAAATTTTTCCTTAGTGAGCACATACTACTCGAGAAGTAACTATCTGCCAAATTTGATAGCTCCAGGTTCAGCAGTCTGCCTTGTAAAGTCGTTTGAACGACCTTTGTATCATGCATGTCGCAATTTACAGATGGTATCCATCTTATAAACACTGTCATGTTAATAAAAATAAGACAAAATGTCTAGAACATTTCAAAGTTGTCGCCTCGCCTTAAGAAGATGGTCCCTGAAGTAAAGGCCAGTGCCATCAGTTGATAGTTGGAATAAATTTTGCTATGTCAATGAATAAACATTCACTAATAATAATTTTACTAATTCATTCAATTTTAAATAAGAAAACTCCGTTTTCAAGAATCACTAAAAATGCCAGTGCGATGTTAATATCAAGTAACACTGAAAAAGTTTTTAAAATTTAGATATACTTGCCCGTATGCCATGTGTCAATCCTTTACGATAATTATAAGGTCGCCTGGCCATAGATTCAACCAGTTGATGGTAGTCACTGTAAGAGTCTTGCACCAGACGAAAGCCAGTGAGGTTGCACTTAGCGTATTTGAAATCACTTAGGTCAATGGTGTGGAAATCCTGTTAAAAACATTGTATTAAGTGAACAACAATCTTATTCTCTCTCATTCAGCTGAAGAAAACGCAGGCACTTCTATGAATATTTGGACACTTTAAATCACCATAAATATGTTACGGTCAATGTGATGTCCGTATGTGTCCATTAACCCTAGCTACGCCACTGTCTATTAGTGCAAGAAAATAACTTCTATTCATAAACAGGGCTCTAATCGTGGAATAATACATAAGAATTACAGGATCTTTATCCTGCTATTATATATAATCGCTCGGTAATTATGCATAATTACCGGTAATTTTATATAATAACCGGCGAAATTGTGTATAATAACCGATTATCCCCGTTGACCATAACATATATATCACTCTAATGTTTTTGTAATTTCGCAATAACTCCTTTCGGGACAAATTTTGAAAAGGTATTTTTAGTCGTAATTCAGATGTTTTCTTTCTTTTTTAAATATTTATAAATTTTACATCCTCAATGCAATTCTTGTAAATTTCCGTTCAAATAATTTATTTTTGTTACTATTTTACTTCAACAATGAGTATAGGAAATGCATCAAAATCCCTCACAAATATATTGTAAAAAATATATAAAAATCCCATGTGTAAAGATTATTAAAATAAATACTTATGCAAGAAGGAGTTTGGCGCTCGAACTCATAATAAACAGAATTTGTTCGTGTGAAGCATTAGTATTCATAAAACACGCTAACACTTTCCAAATGAACTAATCTTAGAGCAGGTGCAAAATTGACTCCATGTTTCCAATAAAAAGGGTCACATCAATGATATTTTCATCAGTGGCGAATCCAGGGGAGGTGCTATCGGGCTGCAGCCCCCCCCCCAGAGCTAAACCAAAATTCTTGATTTAAATTAAAATCACTATAACCGTTTGATCTTAATTTTCATTTTAAAAAATAGTAATAAAATCGTGACAACATTGCTTTCTGACTTGACAGGCTCGAAAATTTTCCTACTTTTCTAGTCATTCCACTTGCACTTGTAGCGTTGGCGCGGTCGGAAACATTTTTTGCCCAGTTATTTCAGTGTATTTTTTATTAAATTATCGAAAGTATTGTAGTGTTCTTTATTATTCTTATTGTCAGGAGAGGAAAGCCTGTAAAGTTAAAGTATTTTGGTTTATATAAGCCATGAGTACAATTCGTCACTACAATACAAATTTTTTATGACTCAGCCCCCCCCC
>BGPR01025855.1:10363-21992 GCA_013235015.1 Araneus ventricosus
TGGATTCGCCACTGGTTTCCATTCTACGTTTAAATATATTTTACCATAGAGAATATCAATCTATTAGCAGTGGTGTAGCGGCCGGGAGGGGAGGTGGGTGTAGATGCCCCGAGCACCAGTTTTAAGTGGCGCAATGGAGTCGAAACCTACTGCTTATATGCCGCTTTTAATGCAAAATACGATGAGAAGGCATAAAACAATACCATACTCCCGGCGCCGTTTACGCTTGTTAAGTCACTGATGGCAACTGAGATAAAAGAGATCATTATTTTCCGGACGCCACTTACTTTCGCTACGCCACTGGCTGTGGTGACAAAACGTTAATGCGTTTATGTCACTTTTTAAAGTCAAATGCGATGAGGGGGTGCAAAGAATACCATGCTCCGGGCGCCGTTTGCACAAGCCAAGTCACTGATGATGACGGGGCGAAAAACTCGTACTATGACCCACTAACCCTAGCTACGCCACTGTCTATTAGTGCAAGAAAATAACTTCTATTCATAAACAGGGCTTTAATCGTGGCCCAGTAGCTCATTTCTAAACAGTTAGAGATGGGCATATACGCCAAGTTGATAAAATGCTTTAAATGCCATAAAGAACTATATTTTAGATTGTTTGGGTCAAGAAATATAATACTGAAAAAATTACGAAGTCTAAATTTTCTTTCACTCTCCCGGTCCTTTTAGTCATATTTAGTAAAATATTTTCGACACACTAACATCTTTAACAGTTCCACTCTTCTGCGACTAAAACTCACCGAATAATGAAACGTTGAATATCACTGTTTTAGACGATTTAAAACAATTTCAACGGCCGCCTCGAGGAAAACCCGCAAATCAGCAGACAACTCTTTGTCGAGGCTTTCTCGTTGATTGGCTTACAATAAAGAAACTCAAAGCTTCATAAATCGGTCAGTTTTAGTCGCAGAAGAAAAGATTTTTTTTGTTTAAAATGTTAGAGGGTTAAGAATATTTTACTGAATTTGACTAACAGGACCGGGGCGCTGTTCGCAATTTTTTCAGTATTAAATTTCTTGACTCAAACAATATAAAATGTAATTCATTACGTCATTAAAAATTGTTCTCCAACTGGAAGTATATGCCTATCTGTAAACCGGATTAGAAATTTATTACTGAGTCACCATCAGAATAGACATCCTGAATATCAATTCCTTTTAAATGCCTTAGGATACAATTCAGGATTCAAATTCAGCGCAATGACACATGACGTAGCTTTTCCCGTACTCTCACTTTGATTTGTAACTGATTACAGTTTAACATGCGAGAGATGAGAGATTTCACTCTAAGGTTTTGCTTTACCTTGGTGGAGATATGAATCTACTACAAGAGCATTTCTAATGTTAGAAATCAAGAAGAAAAATATTGAATCGCTCACCAAGGAAGTAATCAAATATTGCTGATGCTCTGTCACCATTCCAACTTGCTGTGCCTGGATAAAAAATTTGAAATGCATTTTTAAAAGGAATCTGTGGAAAAAACAATTCACTTCATAAACGAACGTGAAAGCATCTTACTTGTTTCAAAACGTCGAAAAGTATTTCTCTTCCTACGTCTAACACAATCTTATGGTCGACTTTGAGGTCTTGGAAATCTTTCTTCAGGTGCCAAAACACTTTTCTGTATGGAATGCTGTCATCCAAGGAGTATAGTCGTACCCCCCATTTGTTTTTTTCAGCTTCCTTCAGAAAGTTCTGCAGTCGTATTATACCTGAAAATAAAAACACTCAAGAGTTTCGAACTTCCTTTGGATGTCTCAGAATTTCATTTTTTTCAGATAAGGACAAAAATACGCTTTTATTTTCTTGCGAGAGTTGCGATGTTTGCACCAGTGTTTCTTACGATTTAATTCGATGTGATATAACTGTTCATCGGGAGATTTCGTTACGATCACTACTACTCTGTGAGTTTCAATCAATTCAAGACCGAAAATGTTGGTTAGTTCAAAACGTTTAAACTGCTTTAAAAATGCCTGATGAGTAAAAATGTGCGCAAATTACCAGAGCACAACCTACTTTAACTGATACATTCTTTCCTTATCTTTTTACTTCCATGCTTTCTACTTTCTCTTATATGAAGTAATGATGCCAACAAAAGCATTTAATATCGAAGCTTCGATTAATCTCCAAGTCTTAGACCTCTCTGATTTCAAAACCATTTTCAGAATAATGTCTGCATGTCTATCCATATGTATTTTTCTTTCTTCCATAAATGTCTAACCCACACTGGTAAGGAATCGGATATTGATTTCAGGAGTAGAGATATTTTACGATGTAAATGTTCATTGATGTTATACTATATGCTAAAATAAGCTTTAGTCAAATTTATATGATAATTTTTTTTTATTTTCTGATCGAAAGTTTGGAATATTCTATATATTTTAAAATGGATATTGTGGAAACACCTGATGGAAAATCCTTAGGCTGCTATGGTTGTGTGATGAAAATTCATGAAAAAATTATTAATAAGGATTTTTGACGCTAAGATAAGTTAATCTATTACAACATGCTTTCTTGAGTACGCTTTAGCTCTCATTTCTTACCATTGTAATTAGAAAAATTTAGATAATGCAACTTGTGTATGGCGGGGATTTTATTTGCATATTACATTCTTTTTGTCGTTATGAAAAGCTAACAACATCTATAACCGTTATAACAGTTAAAAAATAAATAAAATATTATTAATTAAATCTTAATTGGAATTTTGTTTTCATTTCGTTGTTTTTAACAAAAACACATTATTTTTAAAACAATTTTGGAGGAAAAAATGAACATCAGTATTCGAATCTGACCAAAATTTTGTGATTTAAATTAATTAAAATCGTCGTCATTTGAAAATGAATAGCGAAAACATTTTGCACTTTTTGGAAATGATATTCCTATAGTAGCATAAACAAATCTCTCTTTTGACCCTGGCAATTAAAAAGAAATTTCCCTATTTCTCAGATTGAAACACGAATCAAGAAGTCCTTCGGTAGCTTACGACACGATACAGGGACAGTTGTGTGTCACATAAAATTATAAATGAATCTAGAGGTTTAGAAGTAAAAGGATAAGCGTGATTTGTGAAGATGAACCACGATACCTTTCAATCTCCGATGCTAGCGAGAAGATTCAGTAAGCTCAAGGATTGATGCTAGAAAACCATAATGTTTTCTACGGATTAGTCATAATTCTTCCCATCAAATCATCCAAGAGAAGCTCGGTTCCTAAAAGGCTTTTGAAAGAAGTTCTGTTGATACGTGGCAATATAATACCATGCATGACTGCTCAGTTAAAACCCAATACATATTTTCTTAAAAGAGTTGGAAACTCTGACTACAACTCATATATACCCTAATCTCTAGAACATTCAAATATACGTTAAGAGGTCCTTGATTTTCTAAAAACAAAAAGAGCGCAAAATGAGACATGGATGATCACGCGACATTCAAACATCGCTTCAAAAAGTATATTCGAAAATGCGAGAAAACAGATACTGGTAAATCTCCAACGATATCGAGAAGATTCAGTAAGCCCAAGAAATGATGCTGGCAAACCAGCATGTGAAAGATATTGGATTTCCTTACAGAAACAGAAAAAGGCCATTTATGTACCACTTGTTACTAAGACGTTGACTCAAATTTTGGATTGGCCTCAACAATCCTGCCTGTGAAAATGTTTAGTCTTTTTAGCCACATTTTAAATGTTTGTTACATGTGTTATAACGTACACCTCACAAGCCTCAATTAATGCCTATGTAAGAGTTTGAAATGTTAAAATAAAACCGATATTTCATATTCTTCAGACCACCGTAATTTCATAAGATGGAAGTAGTATCTGCATGAAATACAGTACCAATACCAGCTTGTAGAAATTATTCCTTTTTCTTCACTATATTGTTCAACTCCATATTGCACAATACATAAAGGCTTAATAAAGGCTTTTACCATAATTTCCTTCGTAGACGAGCGAGAAGTTCTGCCATCCTAAATGTTTCACCAAAGTAACGAAGGATTCGCTAAGCACACTCGGGGATGGATGCAAGTTAATGGAGAGGTCGTCCCTCTTGTTCTTGTAGTCCCAGCGAGTCTCAATGTGAGGGACCTCCACCTCATCGCAGATGGACCCCACGTGCAAGCTCGTGAGATGATCCTGAGGACCGAAGATGGCTGCCACCCCCATTTCTAGTAGACCGCACACTGAAAAAATAAAAAATAAAAATAATGACATTTTTGTATACACTTAAAATAATGGCAATCAGGTAAATGTGGTCCACAATTCTAAATTATACTCGTTTTATTTATATTTATCCATTCTCTACAATGAGAATTTTTCATATTTTAATCGTATTAGTTAAAAAATACACTGAATTAAATAATAAAATCCATCCATGACCATCATAAATTACAAAAAAATATTTGTTGTTGTCCTATAAAGACCCAGATCGAAAGGGATTGATATTACACCTGAAAACTTGTGGGAGAAAATTATCTTTGTCAATACATTTTCGGGAAATGCCTAGACAATACATTCTCTTTGGTTCGAGAAATTAATAACTCGTAATATTTCAGTATATCAAAACAAACAAGAAAGAAAACAGTTTAAACAATGAAAGGCTGTGCCTGCCAAATGATTTCTCATATATATAAAAATCCATTCTACATTGATTTTTAAAAATAATAATCTGACGTGATTTGTACCTTTTCTTGTACTACTTTTAAAGAAGAGCCCGCATTTGAGATACAATTCTTCCTTTTCTCTGGCTCGTCTTCCCCATTCGAACGTATAGAAAGAAAATAGCTGCATTTGATAAATAACTTTTAACCCACGATCATGGAAATCGAAATCGTACAATAGATAATTTAATTTTTTCCTTGCCGGCGTTACAGGTGCTGTAACAGCTGAGTATTATTTTCTACTTAAGGGGTGATGCAGATGCTGCACTTTTAAATCAACAAGATTTCGCTTCCAAGCCGAATTCTCTAATCAGCCAAAAGTGACCTATGCTTTTCAAAACTTTTATTTATTTTGCTACAAAAAAAATCAAATAAATTTCTCTCTCCGAAGCGTCGAAATTATTTCAAAGTGAACACTCGATGTACTTACTGATTTTTAAAATGTTAACAGGGTCATTAATTCTCTTACAAGTTTCTTTTTTCTTTTAAATCAACGGGCTTTATAGCTTAAAAAATAGTTTAAGTGTCGATACAAATTTGCTAAATTAAAAAAAAAATTTTAAACTTTCATGAAAACGTCGATTTTAAGGTAGGTACATACTTTAAAGCCACTGTATATAATGTAATTTCCATCCAATTAAATGTTTCTAATGTACGAAAAAGCAATTCAAAAAGTGTCCACTTATAAAATCTTTGGATTCATGCAATATTTTGTCAGATGTCTCTTCAAAACTTCCTTGCCAACGAGTTTTTATTGCATGACCTTACATAAATGCTCAACATGTTCTCGCGTTTAAAGATTTAAAATACGACTTCTAAAAAAATCTTCAGTACAACTTTTTTTTCATAAGTTACCTGTAGATTCACTTTCAATATATTTTTTGATTCCAAACGTGTATCTTTTTTTCTTTTATTTTCATCTGCTCTTTTTCACCAGCTCATCTGCTATGTATTTCATAATCTTCTTTTAAATAAGAAACAGAAAGAAGAAATGAAGGGAAGAAGGAGATGAATATTTTCTCCTTCGTACTACTTGGCATGCACCACTGAAACGATCACTCCTGCGATCAGCACGAAACCGAGTCTTCTTTCATCTTCTTTTTGCTTTTGCTTTCCTTTTTTTGAGGAAGGGTGCAAGCACAGAGAAAAAGAATCAGAGGTCTCACTCCGCAATTTGATCAGCGCCCCCACTCGCCATCCAAGAGAACTAGCCACATCGATACCCGCCATTTCAAACGGAACACCAAGGTCGAAGCCATGTTAGCTGTGTTGTGTTCCGTCTCGATCTTAAGAACAAGTGAGTTTAGATAATTTGAGATAAAGCAGCCAAGGAGCGGGCATACATCTCAAACAGCCTCATCATCATCAAGTAAGTTTAATACGTGTTTCCTAACTTACAATCAAAGTCGATTTAAGTTAATAAAAAATTTGTAACATTTAGTTTCACTTTCATGAATAAAATAATGAAGTTTATTTTTTTTGTGCAATATCAGTTGTCTAACACTTCTCATCCTAATGGAATAATACTGTTGACGCAGTATGCAATGTAGGAAAAATGGATGCATTCCTGTATTTTTATAGATTTATATTGCTTCTTAATAATATGACCTGGGAATAAAAACAACCTTAATAACTATCAATCCTTCTTTGACTATTGCTGTGAAAATATTTATTGTTGACTTTTATAATAATTTCCACGAGCTATAATTCTTTTATCAGTCAAGTGAAATTATATTGTTGTGTTAATATAAATACAGCAGTAATTACAAATTATGTACTTAATAATACATTCATAACTATATTGTAGAAATTAAGATAAAGTTTTCTAGCATCTTCAGATTATTTTGCTTTTGAGTTGTTTTGCGTTAAGGAATTTTACATGAAAATTGTTATTCTTTGTGCTGAAAGTTAAAGTAATTTTGGGTTGTGTATTAAGTATACTTAGTTATATCCTACACAAATCTTTCTAATTTAAAAACGGTTTGTTGTGAAATGCTATTTCATGTAAGAGCTGATTAAGAATCTCTGTAGTCTAGTTAATGTTACACTATTTTATTATTACAATATTATAGAGTAGATACTCCAGTTTTGGCCACATTAAAAGAAAATTTGAATGGGAATTTTCACAGTGGATGACTGGCTAAAGCTTTTTAAGTCATACACTATTCTTTAGTAAATTTTCTTGCCTTTCTGTTAATTATGAAAACTTTCTCTGGAATAAATTTATATTTTGAGTTATGAATACTTAAATAATTTATCCCAATTTGTAACAGTTTTGGCCATCTTGCACCTGTTTTGGCCACTTCTATGGACCAGTTTTGGCCATATTAATATCTTACTATATAACAGGCAATAATGAATATTAAGCAAAAATAAAGCATTTTTTGCAATATGTATTTTATTACATTATTTTCATATTTTGCAAACCATTTTTTTTATTGAATTTGTAGAAACTTAAAATAAAATATACATTAGTTGATTTTAGCTGCAAGTTTGAGTTAAAGAGGCAGGAAGCAGAAAACAAACATTTAACTTGGTTGGTAATATACATGTTGTATAATACTTGCATAAAAATTTGAGTTTTTTTAAGGGGGAGGGGTAAATTTTTATGCAAATACTTAAAGCATGCCTTTAGGAAATTTTTAAAAAATGAAGTTTCATCAGTATCAGTATTGTATGCATGTTTTGGGATTATCTAAAACACTTGTTTCTTCACCTAGGAGCTCTTCGACTCCTTAAACCAAGTTCTGCGTTTGTCATCTACAATATTTGCCTGTGTTGTATTAAAAATCTCTGCCTTATAACCGATTCTAGGATGCTATTATATAAAAGGATTATATCACTTTCTGCCTGGCGTTGCATTTCGAAACTGACATTCTATTTTACTGGCCTGGATATCTTTTGAATAGATCAAGAAGGTTGTCTTTGACAATTGAAAATCCCATTCTTGCAATTCCCAAAATCTATTCTTCCAACTGATTTTTTACCTCAATTCTTTAATACTGCATGAGAATTACCATGTCCACCATAGCCGGAAAATGATGTCCTCCCCTGTAATTATGCGATGCAAGGTGGAATGAAGAATTCCATAAACTTTGCTAATCTTTACTGCAGGCTTTCCATTTTGGTTGTCTTTAATTGCATTTCAAACTTCAGTTGGAGAGTAGCAAAATCTTTTGATGGAAATATCACCTGACTTCTTATATTTAAATTGGAAGTTTTGCCACGTAAAATCTAAACAAAACTAAATTTGTTACTTTTATTTTATCCTGATATTCTTAAAAGTATTTTATGAGTAAAAACATAATAACAAACCATGTGGCCGAAAGTGGAACAAGTGTTGTACTCCTTTTGGCCACATGCATGGCCAAAAGTGGTACAACACTTGTATTATATATTATTACAATATTACATAAATTTATTTGCTGCTATAAGTATGTATATATTATAAATAAATCAGTAACTTTATATAACATTTTTTATTTACAAATTTAAATTCCATTTTACGAAGATATTTCTTATTAATTTTTATTAATAATGTAGAGATTTTCCAGATGAAAATTTCATACTCTTTTGTATAAATAAAATATAGAAAGCTTTTCTGATAAGCGTCTTAGCTAATATTTCATTTAGAACATCAAAATATTTCGATCTATTTGAATTATCACAACTTGACACAAAGTTAATTTTATTGTTAATGACTTAGAATTCTAATTATTAGTCTTGGTTAGAGACCTTGTTAAGTTAATATTTTATTCATAATAATGCATGATAATTGAGTAGTGTTTTTTATATAAAGAAATGTATGTTACAGAAAATGGAATTCTAGTGGAATTTTATTTGTCCTTTCAGGCAGTTCGAGATTTTTGCACCTGCAGATTCTACAGGATAGCGAAGTTGGACAGGAGTTTTAAGTCCTGGTAGGAGCCACTCTAGGAAAGAAGGGGCATTCTATTATGTCCCCCTCCAGCTATTGATTGGGGCCGTAGTGGTCTAGTGGTAAGGTCTCGACCTCGGGACCGGAGGATCGCAGGCTCGAAACCCGATTCCACCGAAGATCTGCCGTGTATGGGGCCTGTTGCACGCTAAATCATATGTAGTGTCCAAACGCCCTTCCATTGGTGTTGCGCCGAAGCTTTGAGAAGGGGCGCCAGCTCAGGTGTCGTCCTCGTCATCTGACCGCGGTTCAAAATTACAAGGTCCATCCCTAAATAGCCCTCGTGTTGCTTCAAAACGGGATGTTATTATAACCTAACCTAATCCAGCTATTGATTTTTTTGAAATTACACTCCCTTATAATGAATATTTTTATACTATATATAACAAATAAATCTGGTTTTTAGGCAGTGTTTGTTAGAAATGTTATGTATTAACAATCCAGCTATTGATTTTTTAAAAAAAATTACACTCCCTTATAATGAATATTTTTATACTATATATAACAAATAAGTCTGGTTTCTAGGCAGTGTTTGTTAGAAATGTTATGTATTAACAATGTTGTGTACTTTATTATGCTTGTTCAATAAAATTGTGACATTATATTTTGGGTTTTTTGCATTTATTTGTATTATAACATCTTGTTACAAAAATCAATGAATGTATTTAATTTGTTTTCTGGGTTGAAAAAATTAATGTGTACTGTTGAAAAAAAATTTGTTGAAGTTTAATATATTCTAAAAGAGATGGTATAATATTAACTTAATCAAAAAATTTAATATCCTGCAGAGTTTTTAAAAATGAATTTTCGTTATGAAAATAACATTCTATTATTTTTTAAATCTGGAACAAGAATGAATGTGTATTTATTAAAAATTAATTTATTGTTGAATTTTTAAAATATTCTGAAAGAGAAAGTATAATATTAATTAAAACAACAAATTTAGTTTCCTGCAGAGTTTAAGGAAACCACAAGTAAATTTTCTTTATGGAAATTACATTTTATCAATATTTGTATCTTCAAAAATGAATGTGAATTTCTTAAAAAGTAATTTTTCGTTGAAGTTTTAACATGTTCCAAAAGAGATGGTATAATATTAGCTAAATTAATAAAAAATAATTTCCTGTTGGTTTAAAAACATTTTATGATCTGAAAGAACTTTTCTTGAAAAAGAATAAATGAAATTATGAAAAATATTTATCTTCTTAAATTATTTATCCACTGGTTATAAATGATTGCTACCCTTCAAATAGGCAATTCAACTTTTTTTTTAATGGTTTGAATGATGTTTAATATTTCCTTTTAATTTCTGCATTAAAGAAAAGGCTAATTTAATGGGAAAAAACGTTATATGATTAGAATAATTATATAAGCAATATTAAAAGGCATTATTATTAAAACAATGTCAAATTAACAATATGTATTAAAAAAATAAGCAATTCTTAAATTTAATAATCGTTTGTCAACGAGTTAAATATCGTATAAATGCCTATTTATTGTTTACATCGTTGTCATGACGAAAGGGATTGGTTTTGTTTTCATTCGCGTCGCAGTGACGTCACGCTGACGTATTCTTGTTAGTTCCCTAGTTGGCCACAGATGGCGTACTGTCTATGTGAGGTGTAATGTTAAAAAAGTTGCCATTAAGGTCTATGGGAGTGAGACCTCTGATTCTTTTTCTCTGTGGGTGCAAGGAGATAATTCCCGACTCGCGTGCGGGATTCGTTTGACGGTTTCAGACATTTTTAATAAAAAGAATTTTTTTGCATTTATCTGAATGAGGTAAGCATGGCTTAAACCAAATATCTGCTGAATATTTACGGAAATCTCGAGTATTTACACAAAACTTTGACTCAAATATCTTCCAAAGCAATACTAATTCAAGATTATTTAAAACATTTACACAGATTTCAAATGGCTTTAATTGCTTCGTAAACAACAATAGATCTAACCTAAACTTTCTCGTATACTTTCTAAGTGGAGATTCGTCAACATCACAAGTTGGAATTTTTTTACGGTTACAGTACTTTCTCTTTGTATGCTTCGTATACGAGAAAGTAAAAAAACAAACAAACCTGAAATCAAATATCTGTTGCCACGTTTTTAAAAATATTACTTTGAAACAGGTGCGATAAAATAGGCAATGAAATGCATACTAAAGTGAAAATTCTGCTTTGGCGTTAAATTCCCAAGAAAACAATTTATACTATCGCAACCATAACAATTGCAAAAGCGCGTGAAGAAAAGATTTTCTGAAATAATGAGATCGGTTTGAATTTCATTTACAACAATAAAATCATTGTTCTCATGTTTGGAAACATTAGTAATATCCCGAAGTTTACAAACGTCGTGAGCCGATACACAATATGGCGCGTAGTATGAGATTATACAGACCGACAGACAGTCAGAAGTTCGACGGATATGGTCCAAATTTTGATACGGACCTACATTGATGATAATAAAACTGTGTACCAAATTTCATCCCTCTAGCTTTAATAGTTTTTAAGTTATCGTGTTCACAGACAGACATAATTCCAAAATTGGGTTTTTCGGACTCAGGTAGGTCTAAAACGTGGAGATTCGTCAAAATCTCGAGTTCGTATTTTTTGACGGTTAAGATACTTTCTCTTTGTATACTTCGTATACTAGAAAGTAAAAATTTGAACACATTACAGAAGACAGAATAAAGTTTTGTTTGCGTATGCAATAATTGTAGTATGTGACTTCTCTACGTCATACGGGCAACATCTGTGGAGTCGTCTATTTCACGCCAGGCAATGTGAAACATATGTGTGGACATTAATGGGTGTTCGGTAGCCACATGCAGAACATACATGTGGCTATCTAAACCTTCTGAAATTGCTTCTTGTGGCTTCGTTTTATTCGGATATGTCGTACACTCTGTCTGAATGCCCCCTGTACGTGCAACAGCGAACGAACTGAATATATATGGAGAGAATACTTCACATAGTATTTCGAAACTAATATGGTGCGAAAACGAAATTAACGAATATTTAT
>BGPR01025857.1:0-21989 GCA_013235015.1 Araneus ventricosus
ACTGTTTCAGTATTGCAAGAAATCATATACTTAAAAACAATATAAATTGGAAGAAAATAATCTAAATACTATTGAAGTTAAAATGTTTCTTAATAATAAAAGGAAGCTTTATACAATTGTTCTTCTACAAAATATTTTCATCTGAAATTAAATTTCTGAAAATAACTATTTGAATGCTCAAAATAAAACAGAAAAATGGATAAGATCAGATAAATTTTTTCATATTTTAAAGCAACTGTTTTTATTTATATTGCAAAACTTTTTTCTTAGATGAAGTTATTTTCTCAGCATCAAAATGAGAAAAGAACTCTACTTTTCCTCTCTCCTTAACGGCACTTTTCAGGTGATTATAACTTTTCCACGAAGCCTGCTCACATAAAGAGTTGAAAAGTTGAGCTCATGAAGCTTTAAATTTTATTCATCAAGAGGATAAAGAATAAGGGAAACTTGCATTATGCAGCAGCTTGTCTTTTATAAACACTGCAGGTTTAATTTTATGACAAAAGCTCGGTATAAAGTGAAAACCTTCCTTCGCCTAACGCTGTGTGAAGACAAAATGTACAAAATTTTTAATCATTCTCTCACATCACTGGAAAGTGATTTAAGTCTGTTTGTTGTTTTATTTTCTATTTTATTAGCAGAAAATGTAAAGGTCAGTCTAATAGTCTAATTATAATTAAGACTATTAAAAAGGTTTCATAAAAGAATCTATAGCAATTACAGGAAATATATATGCAAGTGTTTCGTTAACTTTGCTAAATGAGGGCAACCTGGTGGCAAATTTTGGCTATTGCAGAGGAAGGCTCCAATTCCATCAAAGATCCGTCGTGAATGCGGGTTTTGCATGGTGAACGTTTAATCTGACGTTGGGTGCGGAACGTCCTACTGCTGGTGAGGTTTGAAAAGGGGTGTGCCTGCTCAGTTGTCATCCTCGTCATCTGGTCACGATTCAAAATTACAGTGTTTTGTCAATATAATGTGGACACTTTAAAATTTGCATATTTTTTCCAATATCTCCCAAAAATCTGCATGTAATTTCTTAGAATTATGGACATGTAAAGATTAGTCTTGAACTCACATTTTACAGTGAATATTCGATCACGAGAGTATTTAGAGAACCGACTAAAATGTGATGAAGACAAAAAAAAAATCGACTCATCCCGTTTCAAAGAAAGCTGATAAGGAGATAAAATTTTCGTCAATGGTTATATTTGATGTGCATAATATTTATATGCATTTTCGTAAACATACCACAGACATTCGGGAAGATGTAAAGGTTTCTTAAAAAAAGTTTATTTTAGTCTGTTGAGAGAGATCTAGAAAAGAAAAACATGAGAATGATGCAGTCTGCTCATATGAGAAACAATTTTTTAGTATCTTGTAATAGATTCTGTAGTATTTTGAAAGTTTTAGGGGTGAGGATGTAGTTGATGCTTTAAAGCAAGGGGAGGAATTTATATCGTGGATTCGAATTTTTAAAAAAACATACTTCAAAAGATATTCTTCTTTGTTGTAAACTGGTTTACAATGATGCCACACATGGAAAAACAAGATAAGGGCCCGTTCATAAATGATGCCACACTTTTTTCAGTAATTTTGACCTCCTCCCCCCTTGTCACAAGTCACTCTATATTACATAAACATATACTTGCAGTTCAGAAACAAAGCACTACGCTATAGATCATATTTCAAATTTTATTTTTAAACTTTAACTATGTGTTTTAATGACATTTTTGAGCGTAACAATAATAATGGTTATAAGTGTACTCATTTTGTATGAAATAAGATTAAGGTTTACAACAAAAAACGTAATTAATATACAATAGTAATAAAATATTAATATAAAAGAGAAATTGAAAACAGTAGTATTTTGGAATTTGAAATATTTTGCTTTAAATCTTATCTTTGAACACAAAATACTCTTAAACAGATTTAATTTAAAAAAAGACGCATCAATAAGATGAAACTGTTTGTGCCACTACCAGTTCTACCACTCACCCAGGTGGGACGACGTATCTTTTGTTGGACATTCCAAGGGTGTGACAGGGGGAGGTTTTCTTCTAATGGTGAAGAATTTCTGCTGCTAAAATATTCTCAGACTACTCAGAGGTATTCTACCTTGAATACCTTTTTCGAAAAGAAAGGAATATAAATGAAAAAAAGCACATGAAAGTTGTTTTAGCCCCGATTAAAAAATACCCTGAAATGCTAGTAATTTCAAAATAACTTCAAAATTTAATTTGCTGATTTTAAATGTTTTTATTTTAACCAAAATGTGTGATGTCCTACTTGTTGCCCCTCCCCCCTTCAAGCGTGACATCATTTGTGGACGGCCCCTAACTCTTTTGATGATAGGCTAGAGTGCTGCTCAGAAGTTATAACTTCGATGCATGATCATTCTACAGAGTTCAATTTAGCACTTTTAGATAAAATGTATGGTCACTCCACTAAATGCCCAATTAACAACAGACATGATCAAAGTTCGAATTTATAACCTTCTTCCTTAATGGTGTATAAGTAACAAGATTCAAAGATACCCTTATTATTTCATACGATGGTATGAGACGTATTAATGCAGCAAATGAAGAAACAGTTATCACAATAACATAGAACCGCATAATATAGCTGTACTTATTCTTACCCCCTTCAGAGAAGTCAGTCGCTGCAGTATAAAGATACGAAGCGTAGGATTAAAATATTTAATGCACCTGCAAAAAAGTCGTTGAACTAATTTAGGTTGTGTTTTAAAATCTCGTAATTTAATAAGTGTTTTATAATTTTTTCGTGGAGTTTATCTAATTTAATAAAGTGTTTTACGCATGTGGTTTTGAAAAATTAAATAACAATCGTAAGGCTTTTAAAGTAAGCATAAACAAAAAGTCATTATCTTGTTTTTTCATAATAAACAAGATGCCCAAATTCAAGAAAAATACATTAAAATGCAACTCATTATTTTATTATTAGAAGAATTTCGCCAGTTCAAATCAAAATTTATAAATATCATTCACGTTCATGCGTTTTAATTTCTTAGTATGCAAATGTATCTTAGTATGTAATCTCAGAAACTGCTTCTTCGTTGTTTTCACTGATTCAGCATTTTTTAAAATTGTGAAAATAAAAAATTCAAAATGTTATCGCGAATAAATAAGTACACATTTCCATACATTTTTCTATTACAATAATTTTTCTCCATTTTGCGATCGCTTGCATTTATTTATTAAAAATGCAAAGCATGGCTTCAAATATAAGAGAACGCAAATATTTTTATGGTTCAAAGAATTTATCTGTTTCAATAGAAATGCCGCGTAAAAAAAGATATTTGAGATAGAGAGAACATTGATTTGAATAAACTAAAATAAATAAACAAAAATTCCTTGGAAAATGGAACAAAGTAATGTTTGAAAGAAGAAAGAAGGTTTTTATCATTTCAGATTTAAATAATAAATTTGTGTATGTTTTTACTGAGTAGATTTCCAAATATTCGTAGTATAAAATTAATGCTCAATTCTAAGAAATTGCTCTGAAGAAAAGCAAAAAAGGGGAAATATATGCATGAATTTATTTATATTGTGAAAGTTTTAAATATTAATAGCATCACATTAACAATAAATTCTTAGAAAATTAGAAATATGCAGATGCTTATGAATTGGAGTTGTTTCCGTTTATATCAATATTTATAGCTTCAAAAGCTTTCGGCTTTTTTCTGTGATATTCAAAGGAAATGCTTTTCATAGAACATCATTGATTAAGTTTTTCCCTTTATTATAAGATTTTAATATTGATAGGCAAGCAAATTATTTTGTTTAACAAAGACAATTATACTTAATAGAAAAAGAAATCGTAATTATTTTAAGTTTCTGAAAAATTATTCTTGATATATTTTGAGAATAGCATTTAATTTCACTTTTAAATTTTAATTATTTTTCATACTAGAGATTAAATTCATCTGAATATGTTTAATCCTTATAATTTATTTAATATTAAAAAAGCGTCATTTAATAAAAAATTCAAGCAAACAAAGTAAGTTAAGTTTACACTGAAAATACAAAAAAATGTAAGTGCGGGGTAAAGGAATTTTACAGATATTTTGGTTAGAAAGGTGTTGGAGATATTGCACAATTTTGTTTGAATGCCGACGTTTTATCATCTCAATTACGTGCTGAAATAAAACTTTTACTATGTTACAATACACTTTTGCTTCCAAAATCATGTTTGAAACTTAAAAAAAAAATATATGAAAATCTTTTTCATTAATAAAGTTAATCACCATTTTGTGTTGTAATATTATATTCTTTTAATGAGAGAAATAAATTTTGCGAACTATACAATAGTTCCCAAAATATCGTTAAAATTTTATAAATCTCATTTAACATTAGACGTGCAAATTTTCAAAAGCATATAAATCTCGAAATTTTCCTCAGAACTCCATAAAATCTTTTTGGGAGCTGATTTCACGACGGGGATATGATTTGGCAAATAAATTCTTGGCACAATGGGGAAAAAGTTTAACACTCAAATAACTACATTAATTAAGTGTTAAAACTTCTAACCGAGTTAATTAACTAAGTTAATTAAATCGGTTAGACAGTTTTTCAATTTGTATAAGCCTATTCGCTCGAATTCATTCCAATTGGAGCGAATAATTTCCATGAACATGAATTGTATCAAGATACGGTTATAAATACTCAAATTATAGAGGCGTCCCATTTATTTAGTTACCACCTGTACAATTGTATGTAAAAAGACCTAACTGCATTTTGCAGTGTCAGAAGATCATGTGAACAGTTTATGCAGCAACATATATACTTTAAAATAGCAGTACAATTTAACATTAATAATTACATTGAAGTGTTCAGTTAAAAATTTAAATCTCATTTTACATGACTGCTTTTAACACCTATATTACATAGGAGACTGCGAAAATATGCTATTTGCAGTAAAGGATTCGCTTCAGTGAAATTTCATGTTAAGCTGTGGCTTTCTGACATATTTGTTGCTTTCATATTCCAATCATACGAGTGGTTTGGAATAATAAGCTTACTATTATGCTCATTTTACGCTTGCCTTCAACTAGCTGAGCTAAGAATAAGTGTAAATAAATTTTAATGTAAATTAATAACAGTTTAGTAGACACTTTATTTCACCGCTTTAGAATTTCCCTAATCTATATATTTAAAATAATTTAGCAAAAAATTCTTCACCGAGCTCGCAAGCCTCAACCACCAGACCGATTTTGAAAATTTTTGCTTCATATAAAAACTTATGACGTCCAAATATGCCATCATGGGTCGACTGCCCCCCCCCCCCCCCCCCCCCTTTTTACTAAAAAAAAAAAACAATTTTCCACCATACATTCTCTATATGATTTTTCGATTTCGTTCGAAAATGGGGGTTGGTGGGGGGGGGCAGACGACCTTTGATGACATATTTAGATAGCATAAGCTTTCATATAAAATGAAAATTGTCGAAACCCGTCTGGTGGTTGTTTCTGGCGAACTGCCCAAAGTTTTTTCCCCATAGAGAATGTACATTGGGAACAATTTTTTTTCCGATTTCGTTCGAAAATGGGGGTGGTGGTGGACAGGCGACACTTGATGACATATCTAGACGTCCTAAGCTTACATATAAAATAAAAATTGTAGAAATCGGTTAGGTGGTTGTGGCTGGGGAATTTCTACAATATTTACCCATTGACAATGAACAGAGGAGAAGTGTATTTTCGATTTCGTTCGAAAATGGAGGGGGGGGGGGAGGAAGACGCCCAGTGATGACTTATATAGATGTCATAACCTTTCAAATGAAAACAATGTCGAAATCGGTCAGGTAGTTGGGGCTGGCGAACTGTCTGAGGGTTTTACCATATTATTTTAAATATATAGATCCCAACAGTTCCATCACAATGGCTTCTCAAAACATAATGCCAAATACTTATTATAGGTGATGAAAACTGTTTAGTTAGGGCGATTTCATTCTGTATTTATGAATATGAAGACTTTTACACCGAAATTCGTTAAAAATTTATACAAATCGTTACAACTAGATGAAGTTTATTGAAAGATTTTACAATTTTAAAGGCAGCTGTAGTTTACAAAGAATATGAAATATATGGTTTTATGGTCTGTTCCATTGATCTTCGTGCAGTATTTAAAACTGAAAAAAGTAGTGGCTGAGAGCCTCGAAGCAGCTAGGTGGCAGGGGTAGAGCTGAGCAAAGTGGGTGCTGGCCGCGAACCCACCCGGAGGGCGGTTAGTTTAGCTTAATTTAAAGGACAAAAAACAAACTCTAATAATTTACTGAATCATTAGCTCACAAATGACATATTATATTTAATCATCAGTTTGATTTGATTTGATAGATTGAAGGACCGTTTTTGAAAGGCAATTTAGGGGATGGGATCTTCATAATTTTGAACCTCGATCCAATGACGAGGACAACACCTGAGATGGCACTGCTTCGCCAGAATTCAACGTAATAACAAATTGATGACGATTTATAATGCTGTGACTATCATCGGAATACTCAAAGTGTATCTGGCCCACATACACTAACAGGGGTAAAAATTCAATGTCAATCAATGTTTTTTACAGAACTCCTAAGTATTGTATTTTAATTTTGATATTAGTAATGTTTTAGACCATTAAGATTGGCATTAGGGTTAATTTTACTTCTCTGTTTGTGTGATACTGCTAAGATTCAGTGTAATAATGTTCAATTATGCGTCCTTTTACCTTGGAACTCACATTGCAAATAAAACCCGATATCTATCACAATAATAAAAATATTAGATAGGATAAAGTTTTCTGATATGGAATGTAGTTTTTGCAATTTAATTTAATTTCGTTAATTAATTTATACTTTGTTAGGTATATTTTTAAGATCCAGAAGAAATTTTACCGTTCTTCACGCGTATTTTTTTTCTTGCATTATAAGAAATCATAACAATTACAAGTCAACAAATTCTTCAAGAGATAATACGATTTATGTAAAACATTCGATTTCATTTCCAGACCAAAAAAGTTATTGATATTGAAGAACATACATATTGCAACTTTCTTTTATTTTGTAAATAGTTTGCTTAATTTTAAAAAATAACGAACAAAATATGCATGGAAAATATCATTCACTTGTAATTAGAAAAAAAATCCTACGAATTTTTCTTTTAGGGTTTGCGTAGAAACTAGTGGATAATTTTGATGTCATTAGATTTGTTAAAACCTCATTACTGCTGTAGAATGTTAATAAAACAAACTATTCATGTTTGATGCATTCATTGAACTAATAGGACAGGTCAGAATTTATGCATTTACGGATTTATTTATTTAAAGAAAAGCACACTACAGAGATAATTCCATTCACACAGTGCTAAAAACAACAAACACACAAAGAACAAAAGCCACAGCGAGTAAATCACAAAAACATTAGGAAAAAATGAGCCAGAAAATAAAAAGTTGAACGCAGAGAATACACAAAATCATAAAAATTTTGCAAACGCATATATAATTAAAAACGAAAGCACATAATCACAAAAACATTAAAACACACTATGATTCGAAAAGTCGTATTTTAAAACAAATTTAAACATTATATCAAAAGACCATTTCAAAAAGTCAAGGGTTGAAAAGTCAAAACACACAAGCATCAAATTCTCAAAAACACACCAGGAGTTTAAAAGTTTAAAGAAGAAAATACACACTTGTATAAAAATAAATTGCAACACGGTGCCAAAAGCAGAGTACAAAAATTAAACACAAACCTATAAAAAAACATTAAAAAAATGCTGGAAAACATAAGAACGCGAGAAATTATTCGAGGTTCCATCAAACACGGGATTCCAACAAATATCGCCAAAAAAAAAAGGAGATGGCAAACGTTATTAAGAGCGTGGCAACAAGACATAGCAAGCCAACAGGACAGTTAAGCTTTGTTAAGTGCGTACATAACAAGCCAGCAGTGCAGCTAAGTGGAGTCACAAGCGTTGCTGTGCCACCTTTATATCATGTTGGTAAATGATTTCTCAGAGTAAAAGCACTTACCAGTTTGATTGTTGATAAGTTTCAAAAACCTAGAAGACCAAGTAATAGACGGCTGACAGTTGAAGCCAAATTCTCAGGATTCGGTAAAGTAGAGACGATAATTGCAAGCGAATCCCGAGTTTACAGTCGATCAACATCCAGTCTGACCGAAATTCAAATTCTGGGACCTTTAAACAACGTTTGGATTGCAAATAATCCTTGGCCACTGCAGGCTGTATGACCGGAATCGAAAGGTCATACGGGAAACATGCCCAATTCATCCTCAATTAGATGAATTACAGGGCCAAGGTTAATATAATTAGTTTTGAAAAGGTAACGTTAATATAACTAAACTGGAATTATTTTCCAAAAATTTTATGTCACATACCGAGCATAGGATATATTGAGTTTTATTTTTTGTTATTTTATTAATTTATTCCGAGATGACGTTTGTTGTTCACCAAAGTCTGAAAAGACAAATACTATAAGAAACTTTAAACACGGAAAAAACATGCATAAATATTCAATGACTGCCTTTTCAGATATCGGTTTTCTCGTGCAATCTTTTTTCTTGTCTATGTAATAAAAAAGTATTTTTCTCCCCGTGCACTACATTTTAAATCGTGTTTTCACCCAGATTGAACTCTTCTTTTGTTGACAAATTTCATCGAAATCACCTACCGAAATTCCTAGAAAATAACGCGTAATATTTCCTTTTACTTAAATTTTTTTGACACGTGTGTTCAGTTTGTTGGAGAACTTATATATATTATTTTGCGATTTAATATCACCTACAAACACTTTTTAGAGTTTTCCCGCTATTTTTTCCTCTTCTTTAATTTTGCACTTCGAAATGGAAAGTTTACGTAAATGGAGTTGTGAAACTCAATAAAAATATTTGATTCCAGAAAACTTCAGCTCGAGATTCTTTAGAATTTTCGTTTTTTACCGGTGAGCGTGAAAAACTATATCAGCTAAGCTAAAGTATTATTTGAATGCTTTATTAAGTCTGCGTTATTTCTTCGGTTAAAGGAAGCAGAAAAGCCTTTTGGCCACATCGCAAAATTTCTAAGCAGACAAACGACGTAAAGATTTGCGCTAACTAGAGAGCTTGTAAATCTGAAGTGTTAAAAAGCACGTAATCTCTTTTGAAATATTTGTTTTGAAAAATTATTTAGTGTATCCGCAGTTTAAAAAATTTCTGTAATCGTAGTAGTAAAAATACACGAAGTCGTTAGTAATTATTTATCAAATATTTTGTATTAATATTTTATACAAAGTATAAATAAAACATTTTCTTTAATGGAAATGTGTTTCATGTGTAAGGCAAATCATTGTTTTGAACTTTTAAGTAGGGTATTTGAGAACTCTGAGTGGAAACTTAGACTCTTTGAAAGGTGGTGGTTTCTAGCTAAAATGACCTTCTTATATTAGGTCGTTTTTTCTTTACCAGGTGATACTCTTTCGATGAATTATTCGAAAAATTTCTTTTTTATTATCTAAAACAGACAACAAACAGATACCAGCGCCAATTTTCTCCAGCAGCAAATTTATACACACGTTAACATTCTTTTCACGAAGAAAAATAAATTGTAGGCGATAGAATACGTCCGGACAGACTGAAATGGCGAGGTATAAGAAACGTTACCTGCTGTGTTCTAAATTATAAAGCCTTTTTTGTTTGCAAAATTTACGCTTTTACTGATGAGAAATAAAATATCAGGAAACTCTATGAATGAAGTAAATACTCGTGTGGGGATAAAGTTTTTTCATTGATTTTCAAAGAAAACTTTATGGTATATTATTTTAGCTAATTTTTTATTAATGATTAATTTTCCTTCCTTCTTATTTAATTTAAAATTTCGATTCAAACATTGTTGAATTCTACTTTCGGTAGCTACTCTTTCCCTTCAGAAACCGTGTATTGGAAACTAATGTGCTTTATTACTGCGCTTGCGTGGTAGTAGAAAATCTGTATGAATTAAAAAACTGTATGTTGAGAAATTTTCTCCTACTATGAGTACCTTGCCGTTTTTCCTTGCGTTTCCCCTGAAGTTAGAAAGTTTTAAAATGAAAATTGCATTAGATAACTGATGGATTTAAATATTACGAGGAAAATTATATGAATTTATTTTTAATTTAATTCTCTAAAAAGATTTAAGGACAATGCTGTTCCTTATACGTTGCAGTACAAATAGTACTTTGCCAGTCAATTATTTTTTTTCTGTGGACTCAAGCTTGATCGGAATTTTCATAATGATTTACCTAACGCATGCGTTTTCTTTTCCAGATTATATATTTTCCCGATATCCTGGAAAATGTTGGCAGAATTCCATAGAATTCTTTCTTTTTCTTCACAAATTTTAGATCAAATTTATTTTACTTTTCAACTTTAAATCTGTTTCCCTTAAATTTCAAAAATTTTTGATAGATTTAACTTATATATAAATATAATTTTTATCTTATGCATCAGTTAGAATTTGAATCTCAATTTAACTTTCACATAAATTCAAGTAATATCACTAAACTTAATTTGTTTATCTCATTTATGATCTTTATGAAATTAATATTTGAAATTATTTAATATATTCACCTATATCTGGTTTTTCAATTATTTTTGCCCTTTCAAATGAGTTATAATGCCAAAAACTTTCATTGAATCAAATGTTGTGCTGTGTCTTCCATTAGTTAGTCTAACGATATTCTATAAAGCTTTCTGATCCGATTGTAGCTATGTTCTGAGCAAGCAAGAATTATTATTTCGTTTATAGAATTGATGGGATTATTTGCTTCAAAAATTGCTTACCATCATCATGCAGGAAATAATTCAATGAGCAATAAATACGGCTCAAATAAACCAGAAGAAATTATGAAAAAAAAATCGTTAACTCTATCGTGGTTGCTATGGGAACAAGATATATTGGGCCACATTTGAGAATGATATTGTAAATCCAGTAAACCACATATAAGTGACATTCAATATACTACAATTCATAAATATTTTTCTATGAACCATTTCGATTAATTAATGATATTTTTATGTCCTACTAACTTTGTATTTTACATGTAATATAAAATACTCATATGAGAAAATTATGGTTGGAAATGATATGAGAAAATTATGGAAAAATATCTAGCTGGTTATGAATTTCACTAAATAATTCATTCCGTTTCAAGCAAAGTTGAAATAAACAATAAGCTCAAAACCATCTTTCTAAAAAGATGGTTTTATAACCTGAACCTGTCGATCATCCTCGACCCGTCTACATTTCCTTATTTCGTAAAGTGTAGAAAGATAACTTTTCAAATATAACCTCTTAAAAGGCAATTCTTCCTGAATGGTAACGGCATCCTAGACGTAAAAGTATTTCTGAAAGAGATCTAGTTCCATTAAGGTTGTAGATCTACTTTGAAGAAAAAAGATTTCAATCTGTCTGAAGGTACTGAATTTCTTTTGGTAACCTTCCGATGGAATTCTGACTCTCAAATTCTTCGAGTGGGAGGATTATGGAAAGTCACCTATCATTTTAGAAAGAAAATGAAGGAATTGTAGTTTGAATTTAAAAGTGTTTCATAATTTTCAAAAGACTCAATTTTAAACCTACTGCAATGTTTCGCCCACGACCTTCTCGTGTTCTTACCCAGTATCGCGCGTTTTGTATCAAATTTCGAAGCTTACGGAAGAAAATCGAGTGTGCATTTTGTATCGCTTCCTTTCGATCGATAGAGTTCAAAATTCGACACACGTTTTTAATTTTTCTATCAAGACTGCGTTGAAACTTTATTGAACAAAAAAAGGGTTAAAAACAGTCTTTTAACATTGAAGAAAAACATGTGAAAATTATGAAAACGATGAAAAATGTGTATTTATATATGAAAAGAAAGACTCGTGAAGCAAAAACAATTTTAATACAGATACCAAAAGTTCGCTGCATCTATATACTTGTAGGAGGACTGATTGGAGTCATAGGTATTGATCCTCTAGAGGGTCTTAGTCCATAAGTCTGGGGTCTTGGCGAAGGAGAGAAATCTGGCTCGGAGTCGGATGAACTGGTTGCGTCCGGTGGCTGTTTTGTGAGGTTCTCATTCTCAGTGAGGAAAGATCTGGGTTTATCTATATTTATTCTTGATAGTTGATTTGAAAGTGCGCTTTTCCACCAAAGTTGAGTATTTTCTGCGCTTGGTTTTATAAAATGATAAGATAACGACACGTGACAAGAAGTTGCGTAGTGGAGAGGTCTCCTTTTAACCGTATGTGCAGATATTTGAATGATGAAGCCGGTATCTGTAGAAATAGCTGGGAAAAGGACCGTTGCCTGTAGCGAAGTGGGTGGATTCTCTTGACCATGAAGCTGGGGTTAGAGTGGCTTTCAAATAACTTTTATGAAGTTTATTGGTTTTTTCTGTTATCACTTTAACATACGCGCGAATATACAGACCGACAGACAATCAATACGATGCAGGATTTGGTCGAAAGGTAGCACATTCTACAATTGTGGAGATAAAATTGTATGCAATGTTGCATCCATCTAGCTTGTCGGGTTTCTGAGTTATGGGGTTCAGATACACACGGGCGGGCAAATAGACCGTCTTCTAGTATAGGAATTTAATCCAAAAATTGACTGGCATTTGCAATTTTGATGTAAATACTATATTCCAAATTTCACCTATATTGCTTGTTGTACTTTTGTGTTACTATTCTGGCGCCAAATGGCTTCTGGATCTAATTTTCTTGGGTGCCCTCTGAACTTATCACATATGTGTGAATATACATTTCAACTTGTCAGTCATACGAAATAATATAATTTCGTATAATCATGATACTATTTTTTAATAAAAATTGTATTTTATAATGGCAATATTATTTAGTTTTTAAAAAATTTCATTTTTTTTTGATAACTACGCTTTGAATTAAATCACCTTAAATTTATTTCTGAGATTCGCATACATAAATGTGGGGTTCCGTTCAATTAAACAAAATGCCCACGGAAGGGTTACATTTAAAGGGATAGTAGGGTAGTTTATGTCGAGGAGATTTAAGGGTTTTTATTACATTAAGTTAAACAAACAAAATATTGCATAAAATAAGTGAGTAGACTTCAAGTTAAATACAAAACATTTATTTAAAACTATAGGGAGAATTTACAGGGGGGAAGATATATACACAGAAAGTTTATGAAAGTGTTGAGAATTTATATGAAGTCATGTTTACTAGGTTGAGCCAGATTAACGAGGGATAGATGTTACGGGTTAAGAATATTACGGTATTAGAGATTTACAGAGCCATAAGGAAAGTGAGACGGGACATAGTTACCATAGTGGGAAGATTGGCGGCTTAACTGCGACAAGACAGATCTGATTTATAACAGAGGAATTGAGAGATATGTTAACATGACGGCTGCCTGCGGCGTGCTGCGCTGCTCTCAGCATGCAGTCTGGTTTTGTTGGGAAAAAGAGGGCGCTGCTTGTAGTTCGTACAGAGCAAAACTCTGGCTCCACCTATCGCCAAAAAATTAATCTAAATCTTACATCCTTCTTTATACAGTGATTAAATTATTCTTTACGGGTAATATCCTACATAAATATTTCTTTACCCCTTTGCGGACAGGTGCGGCTTATAAAGTGCGCCAGTGTGTATGTACCATAAGTTGAATAAAAAGTATCGGAGGTGAAGAGCTCGCCACGCTCTAACCCCATATTAACATTCCTCCTACTTGCTCCGGTAGTTCCACTGACAACGAATAAGTTAGTTCGGTCGGATTGCGCTTGAAAGAGCATAAAACGCTCTCCACTCCCAACTTGGCTACCTCGAAACTGCGGGAAATTATCCCTACAGAGAAATATTCATCTGATTTGGAAGAATTATACAAGAAAATATCAGCTGACTGCGAATTTGATGCTGTATCTCGATGGAGAAGTGACTGAGTACAGCTACCAAGCAACTGATTCTGAGACTGACGTGGAGGACAATCCAGCTCACGAAGAATATAGCGACTCAAACTCGAACATGAATATTTGTAACATCCATCCATTCAATGTCCAATCTTATTATACCATAAAAAACAAAGCTGCGTATTACTATTATAATATCCCAGATCTGTCTCTCAATGATCCGGTAACGCTCTGCCGTCGCCAACAGTAAAATTTGCGCCATAGAAGTGCGAGACGTTAAACAGCATTATTTCATTGTTAGAGAACCTAAATTTCAGTAATTTTAAATTTTAAAAAGTAATTGTCTTTCTAATTTCAAATTTAATAGCTCTAAAATAGTGAAAAAAAATTTGCTATCGATTGATATAAAATTTATCTCGCTATGATCAATAATTTCCGAGAAAGTTTAAATTATATTAATCATATGTTTCAAATTAATTTGCGTTTTCAATAGAAAGTAGTAAATTACGTCAGTGGTATATCATGTGCATGATATAGTTTGGACGCCACGATGAATCTGATTATTTATTGCAATCGTGATGATATAATTTGATACTATTTTTGGCAACGTTTCACAAGCAGAGAAGTACTTTGTTTTGATTAGAATTTCGAAAAAGAATTCCTTTGAAATTTTAACTTTTGACTTAAGTTTGACAAGCTGAGAATTTCATGGTTATTGAATTATCATGTACATATTTTGTATATATTTTTTACTATCATTTAATACTTTACTATATTTTTTACGATGAATACCGACGAAGAACCCATCGCAAAAAGACGGCGGATGACAAAGGAAAGGAAAGCAAGATGGTTAGGGAGGTATATATATATATATCTATTTAAACACGTCAAATTTGACGTGAAATCCCTCGAATGAAGAGGCAATTTACTCCCGTCATGCCATGACGAGTGATTTTCTAGTAATTAAATAAGAGTAGAGTTGGAAAAAAATGGGATTGCGCATAAAGTGCACCAACCTGATCTGAGTGTTCTTACCTGTCCGCAAAGTGTTAAGCATTTTTTATAGAACTTAAGGGTTCGTTGCATAAGAAATATGACACTGGCTTCTTAGTGAAATCATTTTGGGTAACACAGTTTTGAATAAATAACTAATATATTCTCTATAACATTCAATAAGTCAAGTTGGTCAAAATAATTGATAATTTAATACTAAGTATTGAAATATGATAAAATATGACTGACAAACATAAGCAATGTGATATATAATATTAAATGTTAATACCTCTATATTCAGGGCCAGAGTAACCCATGAAGGAGCCTATAGGCAATGTAAGTTTCCGGACTCCACCAAACCAGATATTTTTTATTGATTTTAGTTTAATTTCTATGTAAGCAATTTTTCAGTAACAAATATTATGACCAACTGGGAATAACAAAACATTTTTTTAGCGTCATTGCCCCAAACATTGGTTTTATTATCTAGAATATAAAAGATTAAAATGTAAAAGTAATTTTAAAATAAATGGCTAAAAAATTAAAACAAATTTTTTAACACAATTTCTATTACAAAATTTGTCAGGACTATTCACTTATGATTGATCTGCTAACGAATTTGACAACATGAAAAAACTGTTTCTGAAATGTTGACGATACTTCATTTTAATTTCAGAAAGTCCGAGTACACAGCTCTTATAAATCAAATGAAAGTCCTGAAAAGAATTTTTTTAAATAATAATATCGGGACGAAGTTACGAGGCCCATAGGTAGCTGTTTTTCCTGTTTTGTTCCATATAATTTTGTTTTTCTCTTTTCGTGAAAGGTTCTTCGGTGATTCTGCAAAACGGTTCATATTATAATGTAAGGCTCTAATTATCCACAGGTACATTGAAAATAGCGCACCAAGAAGGGAGCATCGGATTGAAATGAAATTTAATACACATAATTAAACAAATGAGAGATTCACTTGATCCCAAAATCCAGACATTTAAACAAATGCAGTGTGTGCAATTAGACAAATACAGTGCAACTTCAATAGCTCGTCGGACCACCTCCTGCTGCAATACATGCCGCAACACGGTCCGGCGTTGTGTTGATTAGACGTCTGATGTAGTCCTGAAGCAGATGGACCCACAAATCTTGAATCGCCACCTCCAGATCATGTACAGAGTAACGCAGCGGCATCTGGCGCTTCAGCTGGTCCCACACATGCTCTATAGGAGACAAGTCCGGGGAGCGGGCCGGCCATGGAAGAGTCTGAACATGACGTAAGAAGTCTTGAGCAACTCCAACTATATGCGGACGAACATTATCTTGCTGAAGAATTGCCCCTGGAAGACCATTTAGGAAAAGTCCTACGTGGGGTCCGAGGAATTTCAACACCATGTCGCTGGCCCGTCAAGGTTACACGTATCGCAATTAGAGTGGACCGGCTTGCATAGGTTATGGCTCCCCAGATCATTACACCTGCTGTGCGGGCAATGTGTCACGCGACAACGTGGGTGGAATTGCACAGTTCACCAGGGCGCCTCCACACTCGTACGTGGTTATCATCTGTCCCCAAAACGAACCGGGATTCATCACTAAACACCACATTTTGCCAATCTATGCCATTCCAGGTCGCTCTGGCATGGCATCACTGTAGACGGAGTCGCCAATGTTTCGGTGTTAAAGGCACTACACGAACAGGGCGCTTGGGTTGAAGATTCGCTTCCTCAAGGCGTCTGGAAATGGCACCCCTACATCTGATTGCGTCGTGGAACGAGTCACTGTGGGATTCACGAGTGCTTGCCACACGATCCTTCGCTCCTCTCGCCTCGTCGTCTTCCTGGTCGCTCAGACCCGGTACGCCGCACGTAGGTACCATCTCGTGTCCACTGCTCCCAACATGTTCTGACTGCACACTCCGAACGATCGACCTGGCGAGCAACACGGCGCGTCGACCAGCCTGCGGTTTTCATGCCAATGATGAGGCCCCTCTCAAACTCGCTTAACTGTGAGAAATGTTTTCTCACCCGTCTACCTGGCATTCTTCGCTTACTAAAGTCCTCCTCGAGTCGGAATGTGATCGTCACCTTTATGAATCTTCCACTATGCGACGGTTTATATAGGGCCCACTTCCTGATTTTAGCGTCACTGCAGGGTGTGTGGTCAAGCGCATTGGCACCAAACTTGGATCACTTGCATATCGGATCTTACTGTACTTATTTGCGAAGTTTCGCGATTATACCTTTCTTCTTTCTTGGTGCGCTATTTTCAATGTTCCTGT
This sequence comes from Araneus ventricosus, assembly GCA_013235015.1. Taxonomy (NCBI): domain Eukaryota; kingdom Metazoa; phylum Arthropoda; class Arachnida; order Araneae; family Araneidae; genus Araneus; species Araneus ventricosus. The sequence continues at coordinate 17,170 of BGPR01025857.1, forward strand.
GTGTATTTTTAAAGTTTATTTTGGTAATAAAATAGTGAGTGGCAACGGAACATTAAGATAATGACATCAGAGTTGCAAATAAATACAGTTCGCTTATCGCTATCTATCGCTGTGTATCGTTATCCGCATTTCGCTAAATAAATGCTATTTTTTTTATAATCTTTGTCTGTCTTTCAGTTCTAAATTTACATTTAAACTCATTCACCATCTAAACCATTTCTTTTATGCCTTATATGGCGCAGACGGTAGGATTTTGTGTAGCTAAAGCAATTTGCCACTTTTCTTTAGTTATGTCGCCTATAATCATTGAAATACGGTCAGATTGGGGTGTAGTAAAAAGAACTTTTCCCAAGAGAGTGTCTTTTGCGTAAATGTAATCTACTAAGCTTTCGTTCCTCTTTAGTTTACGATCACTTTGATGTGCTAAAAATCCTTGCATTGTAATGCGGCTTTTAAACCTTGAAGGGATAGCAGCTTTCCACATTCACCTGTCATTATAACTATAACCCTGAGTTATTTTCCAATTTTTAGCTAAACCGGCAAGACGCGGGATAGCATTTGCCAATTTGAATTCACGTGTCCAGTTTGCTAGTGTTGAAATTCTTTCAACTTCTGTTATACACTTCAGCAAGGAAATGTAAACTATTATCCAAAACATTTTAATTCTTACGATGCGAAAAATTTGGAATTGATAAGGATACAATGGTTCTCAAGCAGCTGCGGATAATCGTGGGGCATACTATCGTTGGAGCTCATATTTTATAGTGAAGATTTGGTCACCAGGGCGAAAATCCCTTTTCGTCTTCATCACTTTTTGGTAGCGCCCCTAAATGCCCTTGTTACCGAATCTTCATTGTAAACTGTGAGGTCCAACGATTGTATGTCCCACGATTCTCCGCAACTGATTGAGAACTATTGCATCCATATTAATTTCAAATTTTTCGAATTTTAAGAAATGTCTTTATTTTTTGGTTATCAGTATAATGCGTGCTAGTTAATAGCAGAGTTGATCAGAAAAACAGGGTATATTATAGAAAGTCTATTACTGCGGATCTTTTCCACTGATGAATCTAGAAGTATTTATTTGTTATCAAATGTAAATCGTCTTTTAAATCTAGTTTAATTGCCACATTTGAGATTTGTTCAGTTACTTTTTCTATTTTTGTAAATAGTTGATCCCGTATATAACACATGATGATTTAAGAAGATCAGTTTAGCAATTAAACAACCCAAAGTATTCTTTGTGATTGAAATAAAGCTTTAATAAAAGATAAGCTAGAAATTTTGTTTCTAAAGATTAAACCTTAAACTATCGATCATCCTTTAGCTATCCGCTTTTCCTCGCTTTGTACTGATCAGGAAAGAAACCTTCAAAGTACCTTCTTAATAGAAAATTCTTCCTCAATAGCAGCGTTATTCTAAATGGAAAAGTATTTGGACAAGTGATCCGTCTCCTTTTAGGCAGCAGGATACTTTCAAGAAAAGAGAAGATTTCAAATACTTGTCAAGGTTTTCAGGAAGTTCTTTTTGAAACCTTTTACTGGAATTCTATCTCTCTCAAGTTCTTTTGTGTGAAGGATCATAAAAGTTACCTTTCATTTATGTTAGAAAGTTTAAAACTAAATCTTTTTTATTTGGACTTAAAATGCTAGCGAAAATATTAAAATATAACCACACTAATTCTTGAACAGAGATCAGCGATAAGGCGCAGAAGTATTAGTTTTGTGTACAAGTACGTGGTTCTACATTGAAAATTTAGTAGAAATTTGTGAAAGTTTTTAAGTGAATTCACGATCTTATCGTGTTTTCCATCTTGCACTTTTGTGCTCTCTTATTGATATAACTATCTTTCTTACAAAATATTCATAAGTTTTAATTAATCATTTAGCTTTGTTTGTATGTATTTCCAATTTATCTAATTTGATATGAGTACGCCGAAAGAAAGTTTTGTATGAAAATGATACTAATCTTTTTTATTGAATGGCAAATTACATACATATTTAAATTTTCCCTTCGGAATTGGCAGTTAAATATTTTAATAATAGCTGCTACATAGCTGTTTTATTTTCCTTTATTCGCTTTCTTTCTAGATTATTGTCGTTTTAGATCTTTCAAATTCATCACCATGGAATGATCTTCGACACTTATTTGAGCGAATCTGTAATTATTGGTCCCCTTTATATAATACATATTCTATATTAAAAGCAGTTACAATATTTTAATCTTTCTGTAGAGTTCTATTATCAATTATTTAAAGTTTTTTCGATTTATTTTATTATGATTGAAAAGCATAATTGTATTTCACTATTACTAACATTGTGAGATAATAGACTGATCAATTACCATGTTCTATGTGAAAAATAGTCGGAATTATTTATTATTCTATCAAATTCTCGTTACTGTCGTTAGAAGTGATTTTTTTTTTACTCTTTTCGAAAGATTTCTATAGTATTCCGTCTCATACAGTCCCTGCTTTTTCTTCTATATGAGAGATTGACAGCGATTATTGCAGTTGTGGTGGAATTGGCATGGCACTTCACTTTGCGACGGAGTGTATTTACACAGTGTCTTGGCATATGAGGAAGCCAGCTACAAACTTCGAACAAGAATGGCTGAAAAGTGTCGCCAATAACCTCGTCTCCAGACATAAAATTCGTGCAAAACAGAGATTTTTTTCGGCCTCTATAGCTTTCAACTTTCCAGCGAGCTGAACTAAAAAGCTCAATTACTGGACATTCCTCCCTTCCCCCTTCAAAAAAAGAAAGGTATAACAACATCTAAAGAAAAGAAGACTATTACGAACTAATAGTGTAAAAGTGAAAATGCCTGAGCTGTACATAGTGCAAATATTTCTTTCTTTTTATTTATTTTGTTTTTCTTTTTTCTTAAATAAAATTCTGTCTGGCCCATCAAACCGTTCAGTGATCGGTCTGGCTACGGGTACGGGGGTAAGAGACGGCGTTCTGTTCTGTAGTATATGAGAGAGTTGTTGTAGAAACTCATTTCCTTTCAAACTATATTCATTTCAGAGGAAAAGTTTGAAAGAAATTCTAATTTACGATCTAAGAATTTTGTCTCACACAATCTCTCTGAATTCAGTCTGTTAGAGAAACTCATTTTCTTTCATATTATTTTCGTTCCTGGAAGAAAATCTGAAAGGAATTCTCGTTTGCATTCACTTAAAATTTTTCTTAATTATTAGAAAATTAATTTTCGTATTAAGGGGACATACGACTATTGAACCTCGAAAATTTTCGATTTTAAGAAAAATATATATTATTCCCCAATCTTTTCTAAACAGTTTAAAACAATCCGCGCTAAAAAATTCCCACAATTATGAAAGTTATGAAAAAAAATGTATCAGCTGTTCAACATAAACATTGAATATGGCCACATCTGTAGAGCGCTATGTCACAAAATGTATTTTTTTGATATTGCGCGCACAATATCTCAAGAATTACTGAATATGTTTTCACAAAATTTTTACTAAATATGTATTGTGCTACGTTCTACAAATTGAGCGACAAATGTTGTACATATTTTCTCCAAACACGTTTATTGGAGAGTTAGAAAAGTTGAAATTTTAACTATTTTTAACATTTTATTTTATATTGATATATCAAACAGAAATTGAATTTAAATATTAATAAATTGTAGTTCAGTTTCTTAAACAGACTGTTTGGATTACTTAGAAACCCAAAATATTGTGTTTAGACCAATATTTTATCCATAATCATGCTCGCAAGGTGACTATCGCACTTTTTTTCTCCAAAAATTATACCCATATTTATTACTCTCTCAAATAAATACATACCAATCTAAAGGTTTAAAAATGTTTATAATGTAAGGGAAAGAATAGATATTTTTCTAGGGGGAAAAATGTGTTTGTGAATTCCCTGTTTGAGAGATATAATGTATTGAATTTGAAAGTTTCCCCCGCCCCATTTTTTCGAGCTTTAAGAGTTGTATGTCCCCTTAAAAGTAACACACCTGGAGGAAGGTGAATGACGAAATGTAGTACGTGTGTTTTTTATTTGATACACGCAATTCAACTTTGAGGTAAGTAGAAGATTCTTCATTCAAATTGAAATTTAAAATTCAACGTATCATATTCTGGGTAACTATGTTTTATTTCATATATAAAAATATATCTCGCTACATATGAGGTAATCTCATTTATTACTCATTACGAATATCGTAAAGCGAAATTATCATATTCGAAATTCTGTTGTCATCATGTTAATTCTGATTAAATTAAGTATTTTTCATATTAGAAGTGTTTTTATTTGTTATTTTAGAAAAACTTGCTTTAAATTGTTTTTCTTGATTTAAAAGCTAAATATTCAAGAAAGCAAACTTTGTTACGAATATTGTGAGCACGGATTTTCTGAATAAATTATTCATAAATCTTTTAATATACGTAATTGTTTCTGCAATGTATTTATTTTCTCGGTACTTCAAACACATCACCTTGATAATAAGATTGAATATGATTCTTGACTTTCATTTGGTTATTGATGATAGTTGACCAATCCGCAAGACTTATTTTGTATAATAAATAGTAATTTCCAAACAGCTTTGCTCAATAACCACACTAACAATTTAACGACTTACTAATTTTGTATTTCACATGCAATTTCGAAACACTCGCTAAAAATTGATTCCAATTATAATGAAATAATTTTATAAGACACACATAGCTAAGAAAAGCATCTTTTTTTATAAACATGATTTTATAATCTGAACTTGTCAATCATTGTGTTGCCTGTTGCCGCCCACTTTTCCTTCTAAGCACCTCTTAAGAAATATGATCTTATAAT
>BGPR01025858.1:0-21988 GCA_013235015.1 Araneus ventricosus
ATCCTGTATTTACAGGCCTTCATCTGCTTGAAGATCAGGCGCCTTCCCAATACTATCATCCATCTCCGCTTCTATACATGATTTCTAAAACTATATGTGTTAATTCAAAGGTTTAGTGAAACATGAATTGCCGTCATAGATTTTCCGTTAATAAAATTGTTCAAACAATAAAGAATGACCCTGGAATTTCACTTGGTAACTGGTTCATTATATTTTCTGATATGTTATAATTTACGAAATAATAATTCTTTGAAATGGAAATCAATCATTGATACAAAAGCAAAGTTTTTGGTTACTACAAATTGTTCTTGTCTAATTTCAGTCCCCATAATATGTGTCAATACATTCTTGATGAATTAATCATAGAACATGAATCAATTTGAGTCCAAGACTCCAAAGGAGGATATCGACTCATATATATGTCATCTATTAAGTTAGCACTTATTTCAGATTTACGGAATGTATTGATAATATTAATGTAAATAACAATAATGTATAACTAATTACTGATGGAATTAATCTGAAGTCTTGATATCTCATGACAATTTTACCTATTCAGTGATGGGTTATTTTTACCAAATTATCCTATTCCTTAAAAGTGGTAAAAATGCTGCAGCAATAGAATTTTAATCTCCGCGTATGATCTCTGCAGATGCAGTAGCATTATTACTTTATGAGTTCACATACTCTTTTCTGGACAGATCTTCTTAAACACCTGTCTTAATGTAGCATTCATGATAGATGGCTATATGGGAGTATAATAATGAAAAACGATTACAATATATAACTGCTCTAGTGGTCATGAATACCCCGGATCTTATCTTCTAATGTCTTAAAAAAGGGAAGAAACTACTTCCTTCTCTCTCTGCTAGAATCCGCATTTTGAAAGGTTTTTCAAATCCCCCCGTCTGTAATCTAAGGATTATCTTGTACAAAATGCATTGAATCATAAAAAATACATTTTATTCTTCAACGGATTCTTCTTCTTATTATTATTATTCAACGAATTTTACTCAAAGTAAAATCCATTGAACATTAAAATTTATAAGTGATAGTTTAAATATCGCAATATATCGTTTATTCTGGAGTCCTGCAACAAGTTGGTTACACCTTGGCTCGAAATTCTACTGCGCATTTCGGTTCACTGGAGTAATGCTGCGTAAGCCTCTGCACAATTAGAAGCATAGGTGGAAGGCCGCAATTTATAGGCCCTTTCAGTGAACCAACTTAGACGATATGCAATTAGGAACACTAACATAACCCACAGCAATTCAACCAGTGTTAGATTCCTCCGAATTGCTCGCCCGTTTATAGATTTCATATCAGAGGACGAGAGATGAACTGCGCAGCCTAGATAGTGAAGAGATTGGATATTTAATTGCTAAAATTTGAATCTTATGATTCCATTGTGTTTTAATTGTCGCAATTATTCGCGAACTGTCGGTGTATTTTCACTGAATTTTCAATTGCGAAGATAATCCATTCACCATAACTTAATAACTTCCAAATGGTAACTCTAATATCACTCAAAAGAGCGTCGATAAGGGTATTTATAATGAGTGTCAGTTTAGAAAAGAACAGTCTTAAATAGAAAAATAACACTTAAATGACTATTTTAGGTAAACTTCTTTTAGAACGTAACGATTTAGGGTGCCGTTACCTTATTCAATAATAAGGTAACAGAAGACAAATTATTAATGCTACCTTAATTCAATACAGAAGACTAATTAATAATTCTAGCATGTGATGTACGCATGGCTACGTTTGGGTTAAGTAATATATTTAACCATTACCGCCTTTCAAAAATTAGGGGGAAAATACATTATTTTTAGCAGCAATTTATAGCATTATTTAATACCAAAATTTACTTATTTCGAAAGAAAATGCGATTAGTAATTACAAACATTACCTTTCAATAATTAAAATAATTATAAATACTACATAAAATAATTTTGAAAAGAAATTGACGAAATAAAAGATGCAGACTTCTAAAAGCATAACGTCACACTTCTAAATTATTTTTTCACATTGGAGGAGTGTAGAACTTATGAAAATAAATAGTTGCCAGTACTGAAAATACATTTCATGAATTGATACTAAGTATGATAGCGTAATAAATCACTATCTCAGTAAGACTTTTAAAATATTCTGTCTACCATTTTGTTAAGAGAATAATTATTTCTTAACTCATTACTTCCTTTTCTCATTAAATTACGATGAAAACACATGAGAAAATTTTTCTCCTCTTGTAACTATCTGATTTAAAATTTATTATTCTCATGGTTTAGTATCAAAATAAACAGCGATTGAGATTCTAAAAATACCAACTAATTAGAGAAGAGTTTCACAACAGAATTATTAATGAGGTGTTGTTTTCCGTTACGCTGAATGGCATAAGAAAATTATTAATAGCTACTATAATTAGAGGACCACAGGAGATATAGTACCTTGTTATACATGTTATGCGATATTCAGAATTTTTGTTGCACTGTGTTTCCTCTGTGAAAAGTATTAGTTCTTTTTCTTATGCTCTTACGTAATATCCATATAAAATTTATAAGATATTATACATCCTGAAGATATCTAATTCATGGGAAAAATGCATATAGTATTTTACAATTTTATTTATGTCAAAAAAATATATTATTAATCGGTGAAATTTTCGTGCATCAAAAGAATTGCAAATTATGGCAATATTTTAGTCTAAGTTCGTATTATACCATTACAAACAATTATACATACTGACTAGTAGCAAAATAATGATATGCTGGTTATACTAACAGGATACTTATTTTTAATCGAACAACGAGGTGTAAAGTTTGATTTTTTTTTACACAACAATTTTGGAATTAAATTTGTGGTAGGCCATGAAATCTTCCGACAAAAACAGTGGCATTAAAAAAAAGTTTATTTATTTCAATGATAATGTCTGGTAATTAGCATAGATATTTCAGTAAGTGTTGATTTATTTTTGCTACGAATATATTTTTAAAAAAACACGTATAATTTTTTTTCGGTATACTTGTATATAAAGTGTCCCATAATTAGAACATAAACTAGTGGTGGCGAACCTATGACCCACGAAGGCTTTTTAAATTACCTACGCGTTCAGTTATATAAACTTATCTTTTATATAATAAAAAAGGAATCGAAAATATTAAAAAATTAAAGTATTAATATCTAATGTCGAATTTATAAAAAAAATATTACTAAAAGATTTGGAAATGAAAATCATGAAATATTTTCTACAATTACAAAAACATTTTCAAAACACAATAATCTTTGATAATACGCTTGACATTCAAGAAAATGGAATTAAAAATTAATTAATATAAAGGAAATTAAAAAGTTTTTCAGGAGAGATTTAATCAATTTAGAAGTTTGGAAAATACATTTCACTTTATTTTAGCTCCATACAAAACTGAATTCGAAACTGAAATTAACCGAATTAAGAGACTAAGCATCTATAATTTATAAAGAATATTTCATAATCAATATGTGCTTTTCTTTATTCCTTATTCATTCAAATACTCAGCTCGGAGTCGCCGATGGCCATGGTGTGCGGTAATTCATGGCATCACCCCATAGATGCGAATTTTTTAATGTCGATCTTTGTTTTATTTACCTTCACGTGCAAAAGTAAAAGTTGTAAAACAAAAGTATACGTAAATTTTTTAAACGAGACTTTTAAAAACGAGAACTTAAAAAAAAAGGTCAACTGTCAAGTTTTTCTGTTAAAAATTTTCCCGTGTTTCCAAATTATTAGTAACTTTTTTTACCACTCCTACCTCCTTTCCAAGTGACGAAATTGCGTTGGTGATCCATGGGCTAGAATTAAAAAAATTATAATCAAAATTTCACTCGCTTCTCAAAAAAGTTCGCATCGCCATCACTGGCATAAATTCAGGATAGCGCGATTCTTTATTTTCTTGCTTACAAATTTCCATCATGTCTTCTATGTCAGGAATGCAAATACTTTATTAAAAAAATTTTCTGAGTGTAATGAAAAAACTTAAAACTTTTCGTATAATTTATTTCATAAATTTTTGCAAAGGAAACTTGCAACTTCAGTTGCAAAAACTTTGAGACAGAAAGCATCAAATAGAAAAAATACAGTTGGGAAAAACCATGCCGAAATTTGATAGCAAGAAGCATTTTCACACTGTTTGAAATATTATTATAATAATATTATAAATGTCATTTTTGAAAGCTTTATCTCGCAATAAATAAACATTACTCATTCAATTTCTATTATAGAACACACATTTTTTACGTTGCTGGAACAACTTATAAAAAGAGAAGTTTCTTATTTTTCAAAAATATATATTTTCTAAAGTCACTCCGGTGGCAGGAGGTGATATTCCATTTGGTTCCGATACACAATACCGAGTAGAAAAGATATTTCTTGTCTCCATAGGGTGTTCACCCACCTTAACCCTCCGTTTGTCACGCAGGGGTGCAGGTGTACCCCATTCGTTTTCAAAACGCATCGCTTTAAATTCCATTCTTTGTTTAGACATCAAACTCTCAGTCTCTGCCCTTGAAATACTCAGAAACTACATGGCACAGTCATTCAAGTTCTAAAGGTTGGAGATATTGGTTGGAGTTGCATGGGAATAAGGGAGCACATAGGACACGGGGGTACCCGCGCGCCTAAACGTTTAATAGGAATTCGCAGTTGATCGTCCTTCTTTCGCTGGTTCCGTAATAATGCTTACTTTCTTAAGGACTTATTAAGCTTCCAGTGTGAAATTCTGGCAGTATGCTTAGTTAAATTTTTAATTTTTTAAATATTTATTATATTTTACTGAATTTCATTCTAAAAGATCTAATAGAACTAGTTTAACAGCGAATAACTTTTTTTCTAACTTCGATTTCGCCAAAAGGCTTTTAACAGAAATCTAAACTAATTTATGTCGATGCAATTAATTTAAATAAATGGGAATTATTAAAAGAATTTTCACCATATAAGAAGCGAGAATATTTGGCTATGCTTGTGTCATAATTATTTGCAATGGACTCTTCAGTTTCTATTGACGACAGATAATAAAAAAACCCTGAAATGTTGCATTTTATTACAGGACAAAAGGAGTTCATATTCTAGTTCAGCTATGGCGGGAAAATGATGTCTCAAGAAATACTTGTCATTGGATCCTTTCTTCCAATCTTTGAAACAATTCTACTATTAACGCTTTTGTAATTTTCAAACACAATAATATCGAAAAGGATATGAAACGACTTGATTAACAAAAAAATTCAGTTTCAAACTTATTAGACTACATATTTATGCAGAGCTGCCCAATGCCCGCCTCCCGATGGAATTAAAAAGGACAGAAAATCTTATGTTGGGAATCAACGGTATAGGACCAAAAAACAACAAAGTCAATGAGTAATAATATAAATATCGTGGAAGAAGTAGGGAATAAACTAACCAAAAATATGGTAAAAAATTCCATAATTAAGCATGTAGTGAACATTTCAAAGAAGTATATGCAAGATGTCGTCATTTTTCATAGTATTTTTGTAATCTCTGTAAAAATATTCGAAATAGTCATCTAAAATTATATTTTCTATTTTTTGTATTTCTTGGATGTTTTTCTTTAATTTTCAGCTGATATATATTTTCTAAGAAAAATATAATGTAGAAAAAAAGTAAGAGAAAATGGGGGAAATATGTACCCCGCGAGCCTAACGGAGGGTTAATATGTAAGATATTTAGGTTTTTCTTTAAATTATGCTCACTGAGATATTTTTACCATTAAAATTAAACTCAGGACATCATAATAAGTCGTATACATATCAAGCACACATGGTTACGCTTTGGATTAGCTAATATATTTAATCATTAGTGCCCTTCAAAAATTAGGAAAACAATACATTCTTTCTTAACAGCAATTCATATTATTGTTTATCAGAGAAATTAACTTATTTTGGAAATAAATGTAGTTCGTCATTGATGATAAAGTTTATGGAGCATAAAAATATCCTGTGTCAAAAAATTTCAAAATAAATATACTAACCAACATAAATTTAAGAAAAGAATATGTTCTCTTCTAAAATTGCTTTTACGCAAAATATATTCAACTGACTCGTAATTTTTTTTCAAAAAAAGAAGTTTAAATAAATAGTCAGACCAGTCTATATTTTCATCGCATTAATGGCATCACATATTGCTATACATTTTTTACTAATTTATGGATATTCGATAAGAAATAATTTATTTTTTTGATCGTTTTTGTACTTTCTTATTAGTACTTAAAGTCAAAAATCATGTAGAATTATTTTATGATAGATTAAAAACAGAAATAAATACGCTTAAACAATCTTTCAACGATAATTCAATCATATTTTAGCTGAAATTTAAATAGATATCTTTCGTAATTAAAGTTGAACTGTAAAATTTCCGAGTATATTTTACTCAAATAATTCAGCTTTCTTTTATTAAGAGGTGAAAATACTGATAGCAGATTAATCAAAATGTGATTTAATTTAATTTAAGAAGAAGGTATGAAGAAGGTATGAAACGAACTTCCGCTTCCGGGTTATGGCTCGATCAAAGTAGCCTATTCTCTGTAACTTCTTAAACTTATTGCATTAAGTAAGTAAAAAGAAATAATGGATCTTCTTAGTTGCTAAATTAGTTAACGCTAGAAGTTTTTAACAGAAAAACGATCATTCAATATGTAATTATGCTACTTATATTAATAACCTCTCTCATTAGATCATAATTACACATTACGGCGAAAGATTATCTCTAGAACGGTTCATTTTACTTTTAGCTAAATCCCTCGAACTAAGGACGAATACAAGAAGACGATTATTTTTTTCTTCGTGTCGATAGAAAAAAACAGCGCTTTGGAGAAAATGAGATATTTATTGAGCAAATTATAAATGTTGGCCTTTCAGATAATTTCCAAAAATTTTACAATTCGAATAAGCCTTTAACTATGTTTGATGTTTATATATATGTTTTCCGAAGAGAGACATACTAAATGTTGACTGAGAATATAAAAAAACCCTTAGAAATTCAGTGTACACTATATTTCATACATCTGCTATATTTGATACAACTGAAAGTAAGTATCGTTTTGAAAAGAATTTTTTATAAGGACTTTTTGTCAATGTTTTTGTATAACACTTTATATGCAACACTGTATTAGAAGTCTATGTATGGCAATGCCAGAAAAATTGAATCATATTTCATTTATACTCAGGTTGTCGTGCGTAGGAGTTGAATTGAGGAAAGCATTAACTTTATTTTACTAGACATCTCGTCAAAGATCTTTCGTCACAATACCCAGTTGCATTTTAGATAGATTCCTTTTAAGAAGTTCACCTATTTCAATGGTTCTCATAACACAACCTGCAGAAAATGTCTGCATACTTTTTCCTATCATAGTCCATAACCAAAACAACCCCTCGTTCAAAAGATTGGATGTATATACTGCTCGATGTGTTAACTTGGGAACTAGATATCTCGAGTAGTTTTGATAGGATTTAAACGGCCCAGGAATACAAACGTGGTATTTATCTACTGGATTTGGCAACATATACAACAGCTGAAGGATTGACGGATCTCGTGTTTTCATTTTCCAAACAGCAAAGGAGTAAGATTTGGTTCGGACCTTCTTTTCGATGAGTGAAACATGGATCTCAGCCGTGCTGTTAAATGTTATCGAAACAATGAATGAAGGCTAATCCAGCGTGCAGATAAATTGATTGAAGAAAGGTCTGAAAGACGTTCAAGAAGAAATAATTTCTTTGAAGATACTGAGTGTCTTATTGAGTATCGGAGTGTTGGGATTGAAGAAAACTGTTTTGGATCAATGACAGAAATTTCAATTCTTTGAGACCCATTTTTGGAATAATGAAAGAAATACCTTCAATAATTATTCGAAGTGCGCTTACAGACGTTATCGAGCCGTTCCAAGTAGTTGAAAGAACTCTCATACATGCACTTGTATCCCGAAATTTTCAACAACGCATTTGCGAATAAAATGCTGCGTTAGTTTTTTCCATCAGAGGTTGAAGAATTGATATTCTAATTAGGATAGGACCTTATTGTTTCAAAATTCATGGCCTAAAATTTGTCTTCATAATACCGTCATTATATGAAAAAGACTCTTTTCAATTCCATTTTTTTTCTGTGTTGATTAAGTGAAAGCATCGAAAATAAATAAATTGTGCTAAGACGTCACACCTGAAATTTTTTATTCAAATATCTAAATAATTTTCTTAGAATTCTTTTTATAAATCTTGAAACTCCTATTTACTATTTATTGTGTTTTCTCTTTCATAATTTTCTTTATTATTTCTATTTGAATGTAGAATTTGTCGTTTAAATGCCTACAAAATAAAATAAGAACTTCTTCATGGTCAATAAATTTTCATCTGGTATGTTTTAAGTTGAAGCTTCAGAAGAATATCAGTTAAGCTCAACAATAAATGTTTTCTACAATAACGGTTCTAGGACGCACAGAGTCCTCTTTGCAGCTAGCAAAGTGAACAAGGTTCGTGTCACATTTTCCCTGTGGATTGGCGAGCGCTAGAGAGCTGAGGTGGAGCCCCCAAGTTTATCATTGTATTACTAGTTCCTTAAAATCTTTGAATGAAACGCAATTATTGCAAGTATCTCTATTCAATGATTCTTAAGAGAACTGAAGCTCGTGTTTTATTCGCATCTGATTCATCTGCCATTATATTGTGAAGAAATTGAATCTGAAATTATATTGGGACTTTTTATAACTCAGTTTTATGCGATTTTTACGGATTTTGCAGTCATCTCCTCTATGAATACCTTGAGTTATACTGGTTAGATTAGTAAGACAATATAATAGCTTTCGACAAGTTCCAAAAGGCTAAGCATTGGGTTTAATATCTGCCATCGAGAATCGTCGTCAATGGGTAATAAATCTCTTATTAGCAACAAGACATTCCTGATAAATTTATTTCTCAATCCCAGGCAATGTAAATTGCACCACACATTTTTGATGCGTTTATGTCTATTAGACTTGTACATTAGATGTTTTTCGATTCCGTGCATATCTTGCTCCTAACCCTCCCGATTTTAAAATTTCAAAGCTTTGACCAAAAATTCTTTAAAAAAAATTACCGAACTACTGTTGCAGAGTTGGAATTTTTGGGCAGTGAGCAATTTCAAAAATCCTATTTTTTCGGTCCGCCCTATAGCGCCAGCAATAATTTTCATTAAATGAATTATATTGAAAGAAAAGAATAATGAATTAAGAAAGATTAAATCGATAATAGATTAAAAGAATCGATAATAGATTAAAAGAAAATTGAATGCAAGTTTATAGGATTTTGATTATTTAATATTTGCTTCAAGATACCAGATGAAATGACTGCAGATTTACGAAATACCCATTTTATATTCTTTAAAAGCAATGAAAAAATCACATCCATTTGAAATTAAAATTAGTAAGAAGACTGAAAAAATTTTTTTTATTCCATTTTAAGATAAAAGGTACTATTCATTTAATTTAATACCAAGATTACTCTGTCATTCGGGAAGTCGTATGTTCTGTCCACGCAATAATCGATTGCATTATCTTTTTATGACTAATCTGTTTTTCATTTCCGCAGAAGAAAATTAGGAGGTTTTATGAAATTTGATATTTTCTAATAATGAACACTTTTTTTCTGGTTTGCATCTAACTTCTCATGTTCTTAAACCAATGTCTTTTTGATTTTCGTCATTTTATTGGTACTTGAAAGAGCTTACTGGAATGCATTCGAGTTCCTGAAACTGCCATCTTAAGAAACATTAAGCGTTGCACCTCCTTGATACAACACGATTTCGACTAAAAACTTTTCATTTTTTTAGTTGTTGAATTCCATTTGAACATTTACAGACTTTTTGAACCATTAAATTGCATTCTTGTACTAATTGTCAATTATTTCTCCAGGTGGCGCTCCATATTGCAGAAGAATGAAGACTTCGAAAAAAATAACTGCGTCTGAAGCAAGTTCGTGAGAGTTGATGCAAAATACTGTATCGTGATGTAGCACAAATATTTGTAGCTAATTTTGTTATTAAATTCAACTGGATACCCACGGGAGCCCAGACTACCCAAAAAGGGTTAAAAAGGTACCCAAGGGGCCCAGCCTACCCGAAAAGGGTTAAAAAGGTACCCAAGGGGCCCAGCCTACCCAAAAACGGTTTAAAGGGTACCCAAGGGGCCCACAGCCTACCCAAAAAGGGTTTAAAGGGTACCCAAGGGGCCCAGCCTACCCAAAAAGGGTTATTAAAGACTACTGTGTGACAAGAGGAAATGCAAGTAATTCTTCGTCAACCTGACCGTTTAGTTGGTTTCTAAAATACTTTTTAGGAACTCAGTTGAAGGCATTACGAATTAACAGATTTAATTTTTTTCATATGGAATAAAATATTTTAACTTTTGTGAGAATGTCATTTACTTTTACAAATTGTTTCTCAACTACATGATTAAGAAAACGTTAACGCATATATTTCTTTAAATATGGCTCAGCGTTTATAACAGAAGAATCGACCTAGAGTTGCGTAATTTGATGCAGATAAGATTTGAAGAACGGCACTTCAGAAAGATTTCTTTTATTTTTCGAAATTTGAAAATATTTTTGATAAATTGAAAATTAAACACTTATACCTTAGAATTTCGTTAATTACTTCGGAAAGAATTATGGCAAGAATCCATGCACAATTATGAATTCCAGAAGTAGCAAATTATAAAAACTAAGCTTATTTCAAACGGAATAATACTTTCTATTTTCACTTTTATGTTATATTTTCACTTTCATAAAATTTAAAATTATTAATTTTTATTATATGTCAGTTAGAAACAAATTAAAAATAACAAATAATGATCAAGTTAATACATACTTAAAATTTGCTGATGCTACTATGTAGAATATTTAATTATTATCAACGACGTAAAAACACAAAATGTAAAAAGTCTAATAGGAATTTCAAACAAATAAAGTTAAAAATGTAAAAATACACGAAAGAAATCTTTTCTAACCTCAATGAAATGATAAAACAATAATGACAAATTTTGTCGAACAAACCTGATATTAATGCTTGCATGAATTTTCAAATTAAATCAGGATCGTAATATTTTGATGGACGAAAAAATTAGCTAAATTTCTTAAAGCTTTTAATTGAATTCATCTTCATTCCCTTACTGTGAATATTTGATAATCTTCTTACTGGTTTGATTAGTGAATGCTTCAAATACGCATTTTTATTTTCGAACTTTGACAAGAATATTCCTAGCTATATGAAAGACCATCGAAAAAACCGATTTCATTCAACTTCCCTTACTGTTCACAATGATTGAATTCTGCTTCTATGCATTGACCTTCCATGAAAGGGAAACGGCCGGGTGGTTTTTGCGAAAAGGGTAGGAATATTCTTGCATAGTTCTGGTCTCGGAATGGGAATAGATTCAGGAAAATTGCCTCTTTTTTGGACGGATTTCGTCTAACATTTGATATAAATGGACAATTTTGTAGTAAGGATCAGATGCCAAATTTCCTCAATTTTGCTCGTTGCGTTTTTTGAAGTATGGCATTCACGTACATACGGACGGACACGAATCCAAAAATATTTTTTTTCTATTCAGGGATATCTGTATAGATATAATCAAAAATCGAAATTTTGGCGACGTTTTTGAATTATTTGTTGTTGCGTGCTTTACTGTGTTTACTTAGTATACAAAAAATAAAATAGATGAAGCTGAAAGAATTATCAAGAACCATCATTTACAAGAGCTCTACAAATTTTTTTCATATTTTCGTTAATTGCGTTTTTAGATGAATACCAAAATCTAAAATTCAGGTGTTCTAAAAGGATTTTTAAACAGCTAAAAGGATAAAAAATAAAATATAAACTTGCATATACTTTCATATGTAAAAATACGCACTCTCAGATTTTTGTATTCTTTTAAGATACTTCTATTAAGAATCTTGTCTTTACTCTATTGCGAAATTATACATTACATTGTTCACAATTTCAACATGCTGTCTCCATAAATCCAAATTACGGCTTTTTTGCATCGTCAGAGTGAAGCGACTATATTGCTGAATTTCTAATCTGGTATTCAGCCAGAATTCATTAGCATGGTCAGAAATTTGTATATACTACGAAATAAATGTTTTAATCTTCTAGACTTCTTATGACTACTTCGTGTGAAGAGTTTTGTGTTAATGAGTAAAATAAGTTTTTTAAAAAAAATATTAGATAATCAATCCAGAATAAAATTGAAGCTTGTCGCAATCAGTATGCCACGTTCTTTGTTGTTGAATATAATTATTCATTTCTTTTATTGTAACTTTAATTTATATCACAAAAGAAAAACTATGTATTTAAAAGTTCTGTCGATTAATTATTTTCTGCCTTATTTGAAAAAGATAGGAAAGGTTCAGAGTTAAGGTGAATCAAGTCCATGTTTCTCCCATTCTGCATTAATGCTGCCATGGTATATAAGTGGCGTCTCAGAAACAAGCGGTGCTGCAAAAATTTTCGCTGGTGCTGTGTCTTTGAACAAAGTTCGAATCCGGCATAACGCTGCTTGCATTTTTTATACTCAATTTTTCGCTTAGCCAAAAATGTGAAAATACGGCTTTTTGAAGGTCTGGAACGTTCAGCTTTTCTTGGATAGCTCTAATAATAATGATTAATCCCTCTTTATAAAATTTTTAACTGAAAGTATTTTAGAAAATTATCTTGAAACTTATTTTGTAAGAGTGATTTCTAACAATAGAAAACGAATATTCAATAAACAAGACACGTTTCTGTAGAGGCAGCATGAAGTGAAACAGAAACTCATTAAACAGACTATGAGAGAAAGCGAAAACCAGCCAAATGAGGAAGTGCATGTGCAAGTCGCGCGCCAAACTAGAGTTGTAACCACAGCAGTTCATGTGCCTCTAAATTAAAAGGGAGAAAGGGTTGCTTTTTTCTCCCGATTCATCACTCAGCGGTACTCAGTGTGCGAATTTTGATATTTTGGGGGTGGCGAATCTCTCTCTGGCTTCTACCGGTTTCTCTCTCAGTTTTTGATTGATTTTTGCCGACTTCTTCTTAGGTTCTCTACTAGTTTTTTGCCGTTTTCCTTAATCATTAAACTCTCAAAGTGGAAAAGTAGGGAAATAAAAATAAAACGTGAATACAAGCTTTTAAAATAACTTCTGCAGCCCTAATTGACGAGAAATGTTACATTTTCTGTATAATAATGATCCAACACCATAGTTCAATTTGTGCCCAACTGGAAGAAAGAACAATTTGAATTCCATTGTTATTTTAAACACAGTTAATCAACTTTTAGGGTTTTTTTTTGTCAGAGATGAGTCTCATGGACATGATCCACTTTAATTCTGAACCCTCCTTAAAAGGCAAAGTAAGGCTTAGTATCACGGATATTTTCGCTTGCCGCCAGGAATTTTAATCAGAAATTTTTCTTTCGATTTCACATTTAAAATATAATTGACTTTTATGTTTAAATTAAACAAAAAAATATTTCGCCATTCCTCCAGAAAAAAATTGAAACATGAAGCAATCAACGTGCTACAATAGTGTAATTATTCCCTCGTTCTTTAATATCTTTTTTAAAAACTACATTAAACTACATTTGATTGAAAAACAACTAAAAAGATATTTTTAAATTTATGTAGAAGAAATGATATGATAAATTCCTCTAATTTTGTAACTTTAATCTGTATTGCAAAAGAAAAATGTTGTATTTCGAAGTTTTGCTTATTGATACTTTTCAATATTATTTGTGAAAGATAAAAGATAAAGTGAAGCTTAGTTCCACGCATCTTTTTCATTTGTCGCCAGAAATTTTCAATTGGCAATTACTAAGTTTATTTCACATTATCACAACTGAACTTTGTACATTTTCAATTAAAAGTAATATACTGGAATACTCTTACTGTATATAAGATGACGAGTTTAATTAATCTACATATGATTGAAAAACACATAAAAAGATATTTTTAAATTTATGTGGAAGAATATATGATAAATTCCTCTAATTTTATTCTGAAATATTTTATTACTATATTAAGGGCTTGAGGAGGCCTGTTGACAAGTTTTTGGATTCGGAATAAAAGATTGGCGTGTTTCAAATCCAATTCCTTCCGTTTTCTTTGTGCTGAAATTGATGCGCATTAAATCTTTTTAAGTCTCACCGCTGGTGTGGTGTAAGTTTCGTAGATGGAGATGTTGGCCTAGGTTCCATTCTCTTCTTCTTACTATCGGTTAAACTTATGTATTCGATCCCCAAATAGCTGTCTTGAAACTTAAGAAAAAAGAGACGTTCATCTACAAAACAAATGAAACGTTATCATGTTTAACCTTCTGACTGCTTATCCTGCGATTTCCGCAGGTTGGAAGCAAGTCTATTTTCTGCTGCATCCTTCAATTTTCGCAAGTTGATGGGTTTACTTAGTACTTTTAAAACGTTGAATCATATTATACTAATAATAAAGTCTTGCATGTAAATAACAATTCGTTTGTTTCAACGGTATTTGAACACGTTTTCAAACTTTGTATCTAAATAGTAATTTAAAAAATTCGGCAGTCAGGGGATTATTAGACTTGCGTTACATTTACATATATTTATAATATCTGCTTGTAAAAAAATAATCGTATTGAAATTCATTTTCGCATTATATAAGTACATTAATATTTAGGAAACCCAATCACTTCATTAAAATTTTATGCAATGATTTTTAATGAATTTGTTACCTCTTTTCTCTCTTCAACTAGTGTTTAATTTCTTCCAACAAAGATTATAATAATTTTCCTCGTAAAACGTATTGGTTGGCTAAATTTATTCTAATTAAGTCCTCGTTTTGAAGCTTTTATGGGACGAACCTCTTAATTTCGAACCGTAGCCGCATGATGAGGACGACACCCGAGTTGCCAGCATCCTCTTAAAATTTCCAAGTCAAACCAACGGGAGAAGTTTTGAGCCTCGGTGTCAGATGAAAAGTGCACATACACAGCCGATCCTTGAAGGATTGTGTTTGGAACTTCATATATATCCATAAAAGAATTGCCTCACCCTGCCAAAACATAGGGAGAAACATGATAAAGTCGATCAACTAACCTCTCCGACCAGATCAATCAGGCGGAGGAGGTAGAGCCACCTCCTAGAAAAGACGAAACTCCAATCAGAAGCAAGGTACCACCACAGCTCAACCCCTCCAGCTCCAACCACAGACCGACCTTCGAATGGGGAAAGAACTCAGACAGTCAAAGGATTCAAGACATTTGAGCTTTGACGACATGAGAAAAAAGCCAACAGTTGAAAATTGAACCATTCCAGAAGACAAGAGAAATACTGAACAGATCCGGACGCCCCAGGACCGCAGCAGCCACCAAACCAAGATATAAGGAACCCAAAACTCCAGCCAGAAGACTGCGAACCACCTCAGGCAAATATTTACTGTTTAAGACATAATACGAAACGTTTTCATAAATTCCACTCGAAGGCATTATCATTAAAATGAATTTTCTTGTCATATCATGCAGAATTTATAGACTTAAGAAATGTCACGGATAGAAAAGTTTCCCACTAGCATAGAAAGTTTTAGATAAAAATAGGAAATGCATAGGAAAATTCAAATAAATAATAACACTAGTACTATAGTTGGGATATAAAATAAATAAATACAACTGAAAAATAAAATAAAAATGAATAAAATTGAAAAATAAAATAAAAATAAATAAAATTGAAAAATAAAATAAAAATAAATAAAATTGAAAAATAAAATAAAAATAAATAAAATTGAAAAATAAAATAAAAAATAAATAAAATTGAAAAATAAAATGAAAAAATAAATAAAATTGAAAAAAATCAGATTGAAAAATAAAATAGATAAATAAAATTGAAAAATAAAATAAAAACTAAGACTATGAAATAATAAATAATATAAATAAAAATAATAACCTGGGATATATGGAGCATAACTAAAACGAAAAGAAAAAATTTCACAAGAATAAATTAAAAATGCAAAAATATATTATAAATAGACATCTTGTACAAAAAGACAAACATATTATAAACATATTAGACATATGTACATTAAACATATTTCTTTAATATAGATTAAAGAAATATGTTCGGCATTTTGTAACAAAACTAATAAATTTGTATGATTACATTTCTGTGGCCGAAGAAATATGTATTCTTTGTTATTGAATGATAGATGTAATTTTGCATTGAATCCGTTTTATATTTGAGACAGCTTTATAGAAACATTGCTTAAAAGCGTGACGGTCAAAAAATTTAAGCATTTCCGCTTTAGCAGTGGCAAGTGGTTGGCAGACGCATCAACTTTATTAAAAGTTATTCTTAAATATTATTATATATATTTTAGGAGAACTCGACTAATAGTTCCTTTGATAAAATGTTTAATTTTCTTAACTCTTCGTCGGAGGGGCTATCGTGTGGCAGAATTTGGGAGGGGCGGCGTATAGAGTACGCCAGGTCGTTTTTTTCCCACCCTCTGCTTCATATTTCTAACCATTTTTTCTCAGTTTATTGCTCTAATCTGTTCAGGAACTATAATAGATAGAATAACTAAATAGAAAGCTCACGCAAGGGCTCCAGTTTTCCGTCGATCGTGAATTGGTCACCAATTGTATAGAATTTCTGGTATAATTCATTGAACGAGTCGAAAAACCCTCTCACTGTACATAATTTATCAGTTTTTCTGTGTGTGTTCCTCTTCAGGAGGTAGAATAAATTTCCTTTGCATACTTGGAGGGGTGACGAACTGAGTTCGCCGACCTAAAGCGAACACAAAAAAATGCCTAGAATGGCAGGTGAAAGTCAGACTGAACGAATCGAGAGAAGTTCCTATTAGGTTATAACGAGGGAGAGGGCTCAGTCGAAAATTCGCAGCAAGAAATAACCCCTCCAACTAAGGGTTAAAATGTAAGTCAAAAAATCGAATCACTTAAAAATATGATCAATATATCAATATGGAATTCATTTTTTCCCAAGAAAACACTTTTTCTTCTTTGGTGACAATCTACTACAACCTTCTATTCAACGTAGGTGATGGAACGTTGTTATCTCAACATTATAATTAATTTCATTATTAAAGCGTATTATGTCGTCAAAGCCCTAATTAAAACATTTAAAGTTATTATGAGATAGCACCTTTAATTTTTAGTCTATGAGTTAAAGTTATGTTCTCTGTTTCTTGATAGGATCGGTTGTAATGATATTCTGAGAAAATTTCTTGAGAAAATTAATTTTTGTTTTATTTTTATATTTGATATAAACTAAATGCTTCCTTATTATTTCTGTTTTTAAATGTTGATGTTTTCCTACGATACAAAAACGTACATGTTTCAATTTCTTATCTCTAACATTAACGAAATGTATCTATTTGTTGATTAATTGTTAATTAATCAAATTAATTGACAGAGCGAAGCGAGTAGCTTTTTTAAACTCAGCCATGCGTCCTTTCGTCTGTTTGTATGTAAATTTATTTGTTAAGTAGTCACGGTCAAATGCTTCAGTCAATTTTTTCGGATCTGGCCCGAATGTGTCATCAAGGGCAGCGCATGCGTTATTATTTTTTGTTTCCGTTTGAGGGTGGTTTTAATGATTCCAGGATTTGCCACGTCGATGACATTTGAATAATTCTGGTAATGGCGAGACATATAACTATAATTTTGTGAATACTGATAAAAGCAGAGACTTGTAAATTTTTCGCATTCTCAGAAAGACGGATAAACTTTTACATTTCGATGAAGAGCAGATCTTAGGGTACTTATTATTTTTTTATTTTATTTATCTATATCATGTCAGGTATGTTGTCCACAAAACTACTATTTACAAATTAAATTATTTCTTATCTAATAAGCTAAATGAATTTTTTGACGTGGAAACGTCTTTCCTCTCGTTGCAGTGATAGTCGGTAGAACTTCCTTGTGTTGCAAAATATCGTTAGATTTGAATCGCTAATAACTACGAGACTAATAATCCGAAGAGAATGGTTGACCCCACAACGGATAGATAATATCTGTAAGAGTTTGTCGCATAGTATTTGTTTTGCCTGTGATGTCATCGAACCAGTGTAGGAGCATGCGCGTTATTGTTATGAATTAGCTTTATGTATAATAATATAGATTATAAATAAGTGTAGCCGGGAAACACCTTTAGCTAGGAGGTTGATTCTGATGTCATTTTAAAGAGCTTGGGGAGTATTATTACTAGGACCAATAAAAATGTTTATCAGAATAATAAGTAAAAATCGGTATTAAATTGAAAATTTCAAACTCCTCATGTTTTTTTCTATTATTGCAAGCAGAGTCTTCTTTCGAATTGTACGAAACTTACAGAATACTTGACAATACGTAAAAGAAACATTGTATCAAAATTTGAATTCAAAAATTTGAATATTACGGGAAATAACAGAATTTGTAGTAAATAATGTTTTAATGCGCACACGCGAAATGTAGTTCCATATACTGTCAACAGATGGCGCCATCAAAAGCTACTCTAAATAAAACATAAGAAAGCCGCAGTTCGGTCCGCGCCGTATATTTTTCGTGAAAACGTCGGGATAAAATCATAAAACAAGTATTTCGCCTTAATATGTAATTTGATTATCAATCTCTTTAATATAATATTTACACAGAGTAGTGTAATGGTTACAGAATAGATAAATCACAAGTTCATCGCATGTAGCAAGGGACTGTTGTTGCTTGTGATTTATCTATGGTGTAAATATTGTATTAAAGAGATTGATATTTCAATTACATATTAATACGAAACACTTTTTTTATGATTTTATCCCGAAGTTTTCACGAAAAATCTATGGCGCGGACCCGAACTGCGCCCTTCTTTTTTTCTTAAATCAATCTCAGTCCCAAACATATTTTTATTAGAGAAGAAATGGCCTTTTAAAGTGTTAACACCTATTCTTACATCAAAGCTGTCGATATTTTAATAAAGCATTATATACTGATACAAAATGCACCAAGGTTTAACAATGTGTCGACAAAAGTGAAAAATACCGACGCGATTATAATATATATATATATATATATATATATATATATATGTTATCTTTCGTTACCGCTTTTCTATTTAATCTTCATCGTTCCCAACATACTACACTTCCCTGGCAGCAGCCAAAGTTAAGCTCGAAACTTGTAACTCGATACCTTGTTTACACCCCTTCAACCCCAGTCTGCTCCGTGGCCCTCCGCAAACACTGCCACGTCAACATCCGTCCCTCTGGTACGTAAAATTTATTCTTACTTTGCTCTAATGTTATATCATATCATACTTTTTGTTTTAATTCTTCAAAACTCTTCTCTCTGTTTTTGGTTTCATATTAGGGATGAAAATCAGTGTTTTAGGCCTTACGGCGTATTGCAAGAAAATGCCAAACTTTTTATATTTTAGCAATTTACAATAACTTCACACCCTGAAGAAACGTTATTATGATTTAATTGAGTTTTTCATTTTGCGATTTATACTCTATCTACCACAGCGCTTTTGGAATTGCAACTTTTAGTGCATTCATTGCGTATGTTAGATATATATATATTTCCATCTGATACGATTCGTATTTTTATCTTTACTCGGATATACTTTCAATTCGTTTTTTTTTCCTTCATATCTTTTCGAATTTGATCTGAAGGTTTGTTATTTTATTTTATTTCATTTCATTTTATTGTTTTTCTATTATATTTTGCTTTGTATATGTCGCGTATCCTTCATCGGAATCTGCACCTGTTTTAAAAATTCCATTTCCCCTTCCTGCCTTTGCATCGTGTTCAGGATCTTTCTCACGGGCTTTCCTGGAGCGAGAATCATTGTCACTCAAACTCCTCTTCAAATTCTTTGGAAATTGGCGCGCGCGCAACAGGCTTTCAGTATTCTTCTCCCGAAATCCCAACAAAACCAGGAACGGAGGGGGCACTGAGCATGCGTCTCCGGATTTCACTGTTCTTCCCACTCCTTGGCCTGATCATTCAGTGTGCCGTTCTGTGCTTTGAGGGGAACGCGGGAACTCCTTGCAAGTTTCAGGCTGCAAAATTGGCCTCTAACTGACTGCTACTGGCAGCACAAATCGATGCTCTCCAGTTTTTCTTACTTACCATTTTCAGATTTTTTCATCTTCGCTGGAAAAGGATATTTTGATCATTAAAAGTGTGCTCGAGAACTTTACATGATTTATAAAGAATGTTATAGAAACTTTCTAAACAATGTTGTGGTACACATAAAGGAGATTTGTCACAATAAATTAACTAAAGACGATGATCTTATGAACTTTAAGTAGATATGTGCAATTTTGATTTTCAAGTAATTGTTCTGTAATAGTTTAATAATATTTGATTTTCTATATTTTTGATTAATTTGGACATAAAATAAGCTTAAGAAATGGTAGTTTTTATTACTCGGATAAATAATTTTGACATGCTCTAGTAGAAATAAATTAATAATTTGAAATTTTGAACTAACAATTTTTCACCTGATGAAAAAATTATAATATTAACGATAAAATATTTAATCGAATGTAAAGCTGAAAAATCTGAAATACATGGCAAATTTTTATTAATTATTTTAATATGTTTCGTTCAAATAATTATGTAAATAACTTGTTTTCTCTGACAGAAAAAATGTAGTACATCATCTTTGTTAAAACATATATTAAAATTGTTGCTGAATTATTCTTATAATTTTCACAATTAATTTATCTTTTGGGATACTTGATCAAAAATAATTTTAGATTAATTAATAGAAAATAACGAGCAACAAATTAATGGAAATTATATTTTCTACTTCTAAAAACTGTATTGTTGCTATAAACGAAAATCGGCTACTCAAAAGATAGGTACGATAAAAAAGCATTTAATCCGCTATCAGTCACAGAAATATATTAAAACCTCTGCAAACCGAATTACATATCGAAGACTCAAGATGCAGACAGAATCATCCGCAACTACCTCAGAGGATTCTCACAGTGTGGCACCAAACGACACCATGCTGGAAACGATACCGTACCCGGATTTTACTCAGATTCCGGCAGTCCGGTACGTGCTTGTGGCTTCTTATCTCGTCGTGATGGTACTCGCTGTGATGGGGAATGCCATGGTCTGCTGCACTGTTTTCACCAACCGCAAAATGCACACCGCTGTGAACTACTACATTGTGAACTTGGCAGTTTGTGACTTCTTGGTTGGTATATTTGTGTTGCCTGTCAAACTGATGGAACTTACTTCGCCCGCTCACTGGGGAATTCTGAATGATGAATTGTGTACTACGTTCATGTACTTGCAAACCATCTTCGTGTTTGCCAGTGTTTTGACACTTGTTGCTATATGCATAGAGAGGTAAGTGTTTTCTTCTGTATGCTTTGGAAATTGTTTGATGATTCATGTTGAACCTCGCTTAAATTACTTCAAATTGACTTTAAATAAATTTGAAGCGATTTTTAATGTAATTATTTTGAATTTATTTTATTCGTATTAATCTTTAAAGCTTAAAGATAACCAAAAGTGAACTGGATCTGACTATATTGGAGTGAATGTTCAATAAATCGACCAAACCAGTGTAGGCTTCAAATACTTTTGATTCCACATAGATTTCTTATGCCCGAAGTATTTAGCATTATATTATTCATTTTATTGCTATTTATTTTAAAATTGATTCAAATTCATTCATCGGAATGTTTCACCTTAATTCATTCATACAAATTTCTTTACTTAGATAGTTGTACGTAATATTACTTTTCTTTGTTTTTTAAATTAATTTTTAGTAAGAGAAATGTAGTTTAAATTATATTTTAATTGTTAATTTCTCTTAAGTTAGCCTTTTTGTTCATTTTTGTATGTTACTTCAGGACAATTTTAATCTAATTATTGTTAAATTCTTCATTTGATACTTGATTGTTTTGAATGATGCACCTTGGACCGTTTGTCCTTACAGTAACCTATATCGGGTGGGCGTTT